>CABFOV010002492.1:49922-66311 GCA_902141375.1 Timema poppense
GGGGGGGGGGAGAAAGCAGACAAAGGGAACAGCAACATCTGAAGCCGCGAAGCGGGATTCGATCCATCACCATATATTTTCCACTCTCCTCCTTGTTACCAACCCCTTCACCCCCCTCACCCCCTACACATACACACACACACACCTTCTCCTACTTCTCTTTTTATACCCCTCCCTGCTATTAATCAAAGGCTGCTAACAATAGTGACATAAAATCAACTCTCACGCACTCCCAAGAGAACCCGGTACAGTTCCACCAAAAGCTCTCAATTGTTTCTCACGATGTTCCTCACCCGTCTAATGAAAGCATAAAACCAGTGCCAGCCGGTGAGAAATTAGAATCGTGTTCCCCCCCCCCTTTCCTCCCCACCCCTCCCCATCCCGTAACGACAACTACCCGCATCGGTGGACACGCGGACTAAATTTAGACGATGAAAATAAATAGAATAACACAATCTCACAAACTTTCTTATTATGTATTACTTACTCTGGACATCTGGAACTCGAAAAGTGATTGCTGTACTTACAAATGTTTGCAACCTATTTCTATCTTGAGCTAGTTCTATCCAGTCCACCTCTTTTGCACCCTATCCTTATCTTGAGCTAGTTCTATTCAATCTACCACTTTTGCACCCTATCCCTATCTTGAGCTAGTTCCATTCAATCTACCTCTTTTGCACCCTATCCCTATCTTGAGCTAGTTCTATCCAGTCCACCTCTTTTGCACCCTATCCCTATCTTGAGCTAGTTCTATCCAGTCCACCTCTTTTGCACCCTATCCTTATCTTGAGCTAGTTCCATTCAATCTACCTCTTTTGCACCCTATACCTATCTTGAGCTAGTTCTATCCTGTCCACCTAATTACACCCTGTTTATTTCAAGTTAATTCTAAAGCTATCCTCTCATCTGTGTCTAGGTCTCCCCAATGGTCTCTTCCCGTTTGGTTTACCAGTCGATTCCCTGAACACGGTTCTAGATTCCTCCATTCACACTGCATGTGTTTCCCCCCGTATGTAACCTCCTCCAATGCCCAGTATCTTATTTCTTGTAAAAATAGCATATAAAATAAAGCGATGGACTGGAATTTTTAAATGTAGATATTTCTCCCTTAAGTAAATTAACAGTACAATTTTGGTAGAAAGGTCATTCTAAGAACTAGAAAAGTTACTGTATCTACCTCCACGTATTTATACATCAAGACACATGAGCCTTATCTGTCACTTTTGATATTTATTACAAATACCTATTGAATTACTCTATTAATAAGGTAAAATATATTTGTATATTTACTATAAAAAGATGTGATTACTAGAGTGATAAATAATATATAGAATACCACCTTTAGTGGGCCCAGCCGAGAGTCAAACCTCAACCTCTCTGTCACCTGCAATAAGATATATTCCAATCATAACGCTTTATACTGCGTGACCACTGGTACGAGCGCTAACCTAGCTTAGTCTGGCTGGCCTGTGACTAGGAGTTTGGGGTAGAACATCGTCTAGTTTTGGGTTGAAACTGATTTGAGAACAGATGTGATTTGTTTGATGTAATCAGAGGAAGCATTATTATTTTCTAAGATGGTTTTGGTAATGTTGATAGTTTCATTAACAAGAACATTTGTGTATAAATTAGAAATATCAGGTGATAGGAATTTAGATTGAATATTCAGAGAAATATTTCTCAGTTTTTCCACTAAGTCATAGGAACTTTTTACATTATAAGTGTATAGAATTTGTAAGTTGTATTGAAGTATTTTAGCTAAATATTTTGTTGTCTTATAAGCTGGGGCATTTTGATAGTTGACAAGAGGTCGTATAGGAGTATTGAGTTCGTGAGTTTTTGGCAGAGATGGGAAATTGGGTGCTTTTGGATTCATGTTATTATTATTATTATTATTATTATTATTATTAGCACCGCGTCTTACTACCCGATCGGGTTATACGCACTTACGCTAATGTGTAATGGTAGGGTGATTGTGAGATGAAATGGAGGACCTACAGTTTAACGTGGAATCCGAACCACGGTGAAGGCCTGGCATTCCCCACATTCACAAGTTGTGAGTAATACACGTCTTGTCAGAGGTGAAGGAAGGGTTTAGTAATCAGATAAATCTGTGCCTGGACCGAGGATCGAACCCCGGCCGCCAGCATAGAAGTCTGACACCTTACCCCTAGACCACCAGGTCACCCCTGGATTCATGTTGATGAATTTGAATATATCTTTGGAAGAGGAAATTAGTGGTGCATTTTTAAGTGAGGTTTTCTTAATTGCTCTTTGGTATTTGGCAGTAGGGTCACTTTTGAGCTCAGTGATAGTGTTGTTATTGATAAAGTCCATAGTTTTTGAAATGTAATCATTTTGATTATTGAGGACTACTGTATTTCCTTTATCAGTTTTAACATTGATGATTTTTTTTTCTTTTAAATTTTTTATTGAGATGCTTGAGAATAAGGTGTTATTTTTGGTTTGGTTATTTTAAATGGTTATTAGCAATAATTTTATGTATTTGGTCAGCAACAAGGTGCCTAGTTTGATTTTTTTAATGTCAAGATCTATGTGTTTAATTGCATATTCATATTGGCTGGCAGGGCGTGGTTGAATCATATTTTAATTTGGAATTGGTCTTTTTTCCATTAGTCCTGAAGATGATGCCGCTGTGCATCGAAACATGTAGAAGAAAAACTAAACACGTTGAAATGAATACAGCTTTCAAATGAACAAAGGATTACAAGCTGAGGAATAATTCAATTTTACAACCACTCTTTCATTTTTGTTGAAATTCTTTAATTATAGATGATTTTTTGTTTTATTCCCACTCAACGTGGAACAATTAACGTTTCATGATAATACTATATATTTACATCATTGGCCAATAAAGCAATTAACTAAAAGTCACCATTTTAATCATTTTTTAACATGTTTATAACTTTTAGATGTTGGTTAGAGCTTAAAATGTTTGTGTATTATATGTTTATCCAAATTATATTGACTTGTAATTGTATTACGAAACTTTTTCATTAACTTATATATTGATGCCTTTATGGTTCTCACATTGCCTGATATATCTCCATGTTTATTTATACTAGATTTAAATAGTTATTAACTTTACTTGTATTAATTAATAAAATAATGTTTGAAATAAAGATGCCCCTTGAAAAAGTTATATTTTCCTCTCTATTCTTTCCCCTTTCTCTCTATACTCCACAACCCCCATACATACACACATACACACACACACACACACACACACGCACAGTCAAGCAATATGATATCCCTTATCCCATGACAAAATATGGACGATGTTTGAAATGGAATGTAGGAGATCTCTCTTTGAAAGAAGAACGCTATCTCTCGAACACTTTCTTTAATTTATAACATACTTTAATCACACGCTTGTAGCACATACGAGTTAAAAAGCTTATCAAAAACGCAAATTTACTTTTTGACTATAAAGGAACCACAGATGTCATAAAGCTATAATTTGTTGCAACTATTTTTATTATTTCTATTTTTCACAAAATTGAGTTATAACTCGTACCGGCGATCACGCAGTAAAAGAAGTCAACCATAAACCACGTAACGCATTTTTAAAACTTTTTTTTAACCCCCTCCAACCACAATGTAACACCAAGAAAACATTTAGATCGATTTCCCCTCATCCTGTACTTCTACAAGCTTTGTTACGTAACTTTTAACATTAATAGTGAATATTATTATTTCATAGGTAAGCTTTTGAGGAACTTAAATAAAGACGCGCACATATTAATACTTAAAATTTATTTTAAATCTTTACCTCAAAATAAATTATTACATAGAATTTTATAACAATACTTTAATATTTTTATTTATGGTTTCTGCACATAGGCTTATCTACAGGCGCGTATTTGGAAAACTAGCAGCTTTTTTTTTAACTTGCATTTTCAACAACTGACACAATCCTAAGTTATTATTATTATTATTAGCACCGAGTCTTACTACCCGTTCGGATTATACGCACTTACGCTAATGTGTAATGGTAGGGTGATTGTGAGATGAAATGGAGGACCTACAGTTTAACGTGGAATTCGAACCACGGTGGAGGCCTGGGATTCCCTACATTCACAAGATGTCTTGTCAGAGGTGAAGTAAGGGTTTGGTAATCAGAAAAATCTTTGCCGGGACCGAGGATTGAACCCCGGCCGCCAGCACAGAAGTCTGACACCTTACCCCTAGACCACCAGGTCACCCTTAAGTTATCAATAGTATGTTTATTTATAGGGAAAACATTAGGGATAGCACCCACTTCAGTGGCCACGTGGTCTAAGGCAGCGATTCTTAACCCGTGGCCACTAAAGGGTTTGGGGGAGGGGGTCCTTGAAAAAAATAATTTAAAATGTTATTTTCTTATTACGGAAGTCAATTATATTGAATTTTACGTTTTGGAAGAAATAATTCGATGATCGTAAGCATGTAAGAACAGTATATTCCCTATTTACCGGGGTAATGGAGGGGAAGGGAAGCACGTATAATAGAAATCACAGATAGGACCCCCACATAAAAAAATCCCCATCTGTTTACCATCGCCATTCAAAATTTAGATGCCCTTTGTTTCCACTTATTTATGTGAAAAGGGATTTTCCACAATGGTGGATACTAAAACAAAGCAGGGAAATATACTCCGAATAGACTCCTGCTTGCGAATGGCATTTAGCAATACAATTGATACAATAATAGACAAAATAGTGGAAATTGTTCAATAGCAGTGGTACTATTAGATACATTTAGGTAGATTAACTTCTGTTTTTTATTTGTTTGTTATTATAATCAGTAAATAAAGCCGTTATTTTAGAATAAATCTTAATGATTAATACGTTAGTAATAACTAGGGGGCTGCGAAAATATTTTAAGATATTTAAGGGGGTCTCTTAGTAATGAAAGGTTAAGAACCACTGGTCTAACGCACTAATCTCTGAGTAGATTAGACTACCAATGACAGGAAGATCAAAGTTCAGATCTCAGTCGGGTGTAATTAAGCCTGTTTTTCCATAGTGATTTTACACTCTCCCTCCACGAGAATGCGGGTACACTTCCTCTAAATTTAACATTCCTAATCCCTAAAAATCTGTATAGTAATTAATATATAAGCGTATAATTCGAACGAAGATTAAGACACGGTGCAAAAAAAAAATGCAATATTTTTTTTCGAAAATATAATTTAACTGTAATCTGTGTTACGTACCACTGTGATGTACACCCCTTCAACCCCCCCCCCCTTATGTAACACCATATAGACATAAGAGCTCCCCCTCAACAGCGTTACGTGGTTTATGGATGACCCTCAAGGCGTCAAACTCGCAATAAACTGAAGTTCTAGGTGACAGAGGTGACCTTGCGGTCTAGAGGTAAGGTGTCAGACTTCTGTGCTGGCGGCCGGGGTTCAATCCTCGGTCCCGGCACAGATTTATCTGATTACCAAACCCTTCCTTCACCTCTGACAAGACACCTTGTGAATGTGGGGAATGCCAGGCCTCCACCGTGGTTCGGATTCCACGTTAAACTGTAGGTCCTCCATTTCATCTCACGATCACTCTACCATTACACATTAGCGTAAGTGCGTATAACCCAAACGGGTAGTAAGACGCGGTGCTAATAATAATAATCTAGGTGACAGAGGTCCTAATCATGGCTGAAGTTGGCTTTATGTATATCTGTAGGTTTTTTTCATCTACTCTCCACGATAATGTGGCTATTTTTTTTCTGAAACAAACCTACCAACACCTACCCCTTTTGATTAATACCGCAATAAAATTGATTGTTACACTTAATATCATATTATAAAATAAGAACATATGACCTAAAAAAATAACTTAATTTGTATTAATAGCGTACATATATATTAACAGATTAACATAAATTATATAAGACTATACAATTCGGCTTCGCGATTGGAAATTTGTAAACTCTAATATTATTCGCCTCAAAATAAATGATTTTATTTAGGTAATATTGATTTTGTACAACTATAGAAATAGATGCCTAGATAAATTGTATTATTTTTTTAGGATTAAAGAATCCCTTTTGATTATTATTAAAATTAGAGAATTCGGTGCTCATTCTAAGTGTGTAAGCTTTACTTTTCATAATGTTTAAAACTGTTCGATTGGAATTCAGTGGTTCTCAAAGGGCGTGCCATGAAATTGTCGACGTTAAATTATTGTTGATTAACAAAACATCATTAGTTTCATTCAATTATATGTTTTTATAAATAAGAGAAAAATGTGTTAAAGCTTTAATATATTTGACTTTGAAGATAAATTAATTTCTTCCAATAATAGAGTTGAGTAATTGGTTAGAAGGAAACTAAGCTCATCATTTATTACACCAAAATTTAAATTTGTGGTCACATAAAGGATTATCACACACTCACACGTATTTCCTGTTGGAGTTTGATTCTAGTCGGATGCTCTGAGGGTATTTTCCTAAATGATTTTCCACTCTCCCTCCCCGCAATTGCGGATGCACATCTTCTCAATTTAAACTTTCTATTCCTTACCGGTGACCTGGCGGTCTAGGGGTAAGGTGTCAGACTTCTATGCTGGCGACCGGGGTTCAATCCTCGGTCCCGGCACAGATTTATCTGATTGCCAAACCCTTCCTTCACCTCTGACAAGACATCTTGTGAATGTGGGGAATGCCAAGCCTCCACCGTGGTTCGGATTCCACGTTTAACTGTAGGTACTTCATTTCATCTCACAATCACCCTACCATTACACATTAGCGTAAGTGCGTATAACCTGAACGGGTAATAAGACGCTGTAATAGAAAAGATAATTGTCGAAAAGTAATAACTTTACACTATCAAACCAAGGTTTTAGTTCCAATGACCGGTCTCTTTATCTCGCTCGGTACAAGACGATGGCTTTGCGCGTTCTCAGTTTAGAACTTTGCGAGGCTACCGTTCGCGTGGTCAGGTAGAGTGTCAAAGGGGGAGGAGGTGAAACTTCTCCATTCCACATTGATGATATCGCTACCGAGAGTCTCTGATTAGTTGTGCATGATTGTATAGTACCGCCCCGCGCCAAGTGCATTAGTGGAGCCGGTTCGTGTTACCATAGCTACCGGGCTCTTCCCTAGGTACAGTCACTGTCGGAAAAAACCACACACACACAAACACCAAATGGTGCTCACGGGGGTCAAGGCATCTGTACCGCCACTCAGTTGGGTACACCGGGGTGCAAAAAATAATGTATCACTTTAATATATACATTTTTGATTCTATGGGATGAAAGTTAGCCTGAGTTAAGTGTGTTTACAGTTTTTATTAAAAAAAACTATTTTTGAGGGGGGAAGGCGGGTTAGTTTGTGTTTTATCACCACGTATTACTTACCTGTTAAGATTATACGCATGTATGATCAATTATTATAATGGGGTAGGGATGAGGAAAGAAGAATTTTGGAGATATTTGCGTGGAAGGTGAGTAAAAAACCATTAAGGAAAACTACCCTTAGTAGACCCGATTTGGATTAGAACCCCAATCTCCCCGTTATCAGTGGGCCAGTCTAATACGAGAGTGACGCCTTAGACCATTCGGCCATTAAAGCTGGTAGTAAAATATTGCTTTAGTGGATACGTTTAGTTTAATTTTATTTACATAGCAATATTAAAAAAAATCAATATCTGTCACACAGCTGCACGGTGGTCACATGACCCAAGGTGTCAATCTCGCAATAGACTGTACTGACTGGCCATGACCAGAAGTTCGGGGTTCGAGTCTTGGTCGGGTGTATTCAAAGTGGTACTTCCTAAATGGTTTTACATTCTTTATCCACACAAATGTGAGTATATTTCCTCTAAAATCCAAAATTCCTCATCTCTTACAGTTAGCGAAATTTGAACTCCTAACAGGGAGTAAGCCACGGGAGTTATATATATCCTATGACTGTGGATCAGGGTTCGAATCCCTGTTGGATGTAATCAGGGTGGTCTTTCCTAAATGGTTTTACACCCTCTCTCCATACAAATACGGAGACGCGGTAGTTGGCCTGGAAGTCATTTGGCCTAAAATTCAGTTGGTCTAATGTCAGTAGGCCAACTGACTTTAGGCCTTCTGCCACGTCTCCTATACCACGAGTATATTAGCACTCTATGGAATTTTTTTTAAATTTATTTTAAAAGTTTCTAATCAAATAAAAATTAATTAATATTTAGCACCGCGTCTTATTACCCGTTCGGGTTATACGCTTTAAGTACTAATTATACTAATGGATTAGGAATTGGGAAGGTTGAATTAGAGGAAGTGAACCCGCATTTGCGTGGAGGAAGAGTGGAAAACCATTTAGTAAAAACCACCCCCAGTTCACCCGACCGAGATTCTAACCTCGATCTCCCCATCCTCAGCAGTCGGGCTCAACACGACTAGCGCGTTAGCCAACTACGTCACCGAGGCGGGTTTCTGTTTAAATGACATTTTAAGTTTGACAATAATAAAGAACTGTTGATAATATATGTAGAGAATTAAACTAAGCGATTTAACTGAAACAATTTATTTAATTTGCAAGAAAAAGTTTTTTTAATACAAAAACATCAAATAATACTAACCAAAACATTCATTTTACTTTCAATCTACCTTAAGCTGGCGTTCATATCTTTACCCTCTTGAATTAGGTCACGAGTTGAACTTACTTTAACCCGTATGCATAAAAAAAATAATAGAGAAGCACTCAAGTGTATTAAAAGCTCTAATTATTTTTAGATTTTATTAGGAGTAGTATTGTTCTTTCTACTCACCAGAATGCGCCAACATCACGACTCTCAAAACGACGAAAGGGGGGGAGAGGAAGGAGACGCGAGAAAAGGTCAGTGTTTTTCAGTTTTTTAAAAGCAAACAATTTTTTTTTTTCCCCAGCAAAATAAATCAAATATTGATCTAGTAGAAACATAGAATTTAATTTCCTCCACTTGGTAATATCAACAATATTGAATATCTGTCATGAGCAAAGCGGCATTGGTACGAGAAACTTTTTTTTAAAATAAGAGAAAAAAAAAGTTATTAAATTCCCGGACACCCTTGAAAGTTAATCAGAAATTGTTAATATCACCTTGTGAATAAAATTAAATTTTAAAATTGTACTGGGGCATTTGATTTGTTTTTGACAAGAATTATTCTTTTCTTCACCTCTGACAAGACATCTTGTGAATGTGGGGAATGCCAGAGCCTCCACCGTGGTTCGGATTCCACGTTAAACTGTAGGTCCTTCATTTCATATCACAATCACCCTAACATTACACATTAGCGATAAGTGCGTATAACCCGAACGGGTAGTAAGACGCGATGCTAATAATAATAATAATTATTATTATTCTTTACTGTAAGAACTGCCAAAATACTGCCCTTAGCTAGGAATTTGTATAAGCCCAAATTAAAAGACATTAACTCTTAATCTAATACTGAGCAAATAACTTTAACACTAAACATTGTTTGTGTGTGTGTACCGCATCATACTAAACTCAATATCACCACTGAGGGAACTGCAGGCATTAAGGATATAAACTCTTTATTTGCGCTCTCTCTCTCTCTATTGCTGTTAACTGTCGTAGAATCTTCTCGCTCTCAGTTATGTCGGAAAGGGGTGTACTAGAAACTCTGAACAATCATACCTGAAACAAACAAAAAAAGAAATACTGTGACATTGTATTTTTATTTTTAAATTTAATAAGGTAAAAACCATTAGAGTATAAGAAAAAAGGAAAACAAATAAAGACAAACAAAACACACAATATGAAATTTAAAGGTAAATTTAAATGTTGTAGGTTACACAAATAATGGGGTTAGGATGCCATCTTGTATTGTAGGCAAGCAGCCATATTGGAGTATTGTAAAAATGCCGACATATTTTTTTGGTTATTAATAAATTATGTGAATTCAAAATTTAATGAAAAATCAATTTTAACATCCATTTTTCAAGAAAAATATCGAATCAACATTTAAAAAAAAAGACCACACTAATAAGGAGGATCTACTGGCACACTCGACTAAACAGCATTGCATTGGAAGATAACCCACACCCAAACAAAAGAAAGATGAGGCTGTCTCCCGATAGCAGCCATGTAGTTCCTTCAGATATAATATCCCCTTGGTAATGTACGGAGAAGATAGAATTGAGAGTAAATATAACCGCAATTGCGGTGAGGATATGGAAGCCAGTTAGAGAATAATACACCCTCAGTACACCCAGACGGAATTAGAACCCCCAACAATCCAGTCCATTGCGAATATGACGCCAAGTCACATGATTAACAATTCGGGTAACAGTACCGAGTATTAAAATGCCAAGGGAGAAAACGATTTATTAATATATGAAAGGTACAGGGGAAAAAAAGAGGAAAGTACAGTTTTCACTCAAGCTAAGTTAGTGCTGCCATCTGTTAGACAATCATGAAACCTTTCTAAGGCACTTTAGATTATGGTTAAAAGAGGAATATGTCATATTTAAATTAATTTAAAAAAAAGAGTTTGCTGGTATTTTTATGGAGTTTAAGATATGAAAGTCATTGTTCTGGAAAATGCTTGTGATGTGACTTTCCTCCTTTTTCTCTCGTACCCTTCATAATCACTCGGTAATATTTATACATTCTGACTTACTTTTATTTTATTTTATGTTCTTATGGTTTTTAAGAAAAACCAACCGTTTAAGTCAGCACACTGCTTACAAACTAACTCAATTCTATAACAGACACTGCGTCTTGTCTTCCGCCCATTAAATTTATCACTTTGATCCCGGGGAAGCACCAATTTCACCAACGATAGATTATTCGACATTCCTGAAATCGAGATCAGGACACTTAACCGAAAGGTCAGACGCGCTACCGACTGAGATAAATGGTCGGACCCCAAATATATAGAGGACTTATAAATAACCAAGAAAAGAAAGAAAAATAGCAAACCTTCCAGCTCCGGCGGTCTAATTGTCTTATAAGGCGGTTTTATTTAATCACAGCTTCTTACTACCCGTTCGTGTTATACGCTTATTTAATAAATGCAACCCGCCTCGGTGGCGTAGTTGGCTAACGCGTTTGTCGTGTTGAGCTGCTTGACTGCTGAGGACGAGGAGCTCGAGGTTCGAATCTCGGTCGGGTGAACTGGGGGTAGATTTTCCTAAATGGTTTTACACTCTCCCTCCACGCAAATTCGGGTTCACTTCCTCTTATTAAACCTTCCCAATTCCTAATCCATTAGTGTAATTAGTACTTAAAGCGTATAACCCGAACGGGTAGTAAGATGCGGTGCTAAATAATAATAATAATAATAATAAAAATACTAATTGCACTAATGGGCTATAAACTAGGAAGGCTATATTTATACAAGTGAACCCAAATTCGCGTGGAGAGAGAGTGGGAAAATATTTAGGGAAAACCACCCGGAGTGCGCCCAACCGAGATCAAACCCCGATATTCCCGTCTTTGTCAGTCTAGTCTAACAGAGTTTACCGTTAGACCACGTGACCACCGAAGTGGGTAAGCAGGAGTCTGCAACCTTTTTGGGCCCCGATATAATAATAAACTTATAATAAAAAGTATCGTGATCATACATAATTTATCAACTCTATTTTTGCATTTTTTTAAAATATATCTTATATTTATTCCTAGATTCTATTTTTCCTAAAACACTTATTTCTCCACCCTTATAGAAATAAATGGTACGGCAATTCACAGAGATTTTCTCCCTCTTTCATTTAAAAATAGACATCTACTAAAAGGTCGTAGTATTTGTGATACGAAATAAAAGGTCTATACATTGTTGTAGAAATACTATACCAAAGATAATAGGTGAAATAATATAAACTGTTACTCTATGGTATTAGGAAGTAGGGACAACGTTACAGAATCTTTGTCCAATAAAGATCATAAGAATAAAATCCATTTTCAAAGACGTGAATTAAAAAATAGCCTACATATATTTGTTTATAGCTCAGAAATTATTTGAGATATAATTTTATAAAACCAAAGATGTTGTCTATATTTTAATAGTAGGCCTATTACAATTTTACAATGATAAGTTATTTTCTATCTCAAATAGTTGTGGAGAAATTATTAAAATTGGAAAATTTCCCACATATAAAGTATCATTAAATTCATTTTCATGATAAAATGAAAATTGTCATCTTTTTTTATAATGATAAATTGTCTGGATAAAGAATTTAATCAAAATCGTTTAGAGTAGATTTCTAGAAAATTGATTTTTTTTTCTCTTTTTTCCCTTCAGTAACTACCCCTAAATTTAGGGTTGGATACCTAATTCCTAAAAATCTTCAGAGGGACCCTTAAGAAAACCCTAGATACCAAATTTTAGCCCAATTGGTTAAATAGTTTATGTTCTAGCACGAGGTACAGACAGACGGTATTGCGAAAACATTTTTTTGTTTGTTTCAGGAGGTCATGAAACGTCGACGTTTATCAAAATTTCGAGTCATTTTATTTTGATGATCACCCTCCATGCAAATTTGGGTAAAACACTTCCAATAATCTACCTTCCATATTCTTGTCACATTTGCGTAATTAGAATGCGTGCGTATTACCCGAACGCCTAGTGAAATATGACAAAAAAAAATGTAAGCCTTCTTGTAAAAATAATACAAATGTAAAAAAAACTTGAAAGACCAAAGTAGGGCCCTACTCTGTTTACCCCTGTCTAGTTGGACATCTGCCACCAACTCGATTGTTGGACGCTGTGCAGCTTGCCTGAACAGATTACCACTCAAACGCAACGGAATTAAAAAAGAAAGTTTCAACCGCATCCAACTCCCCTAAACACCCTCCTCTCCGCCCCCCCATCCGGCCCTCTCAGTTCAAAGTTCCGACTCCTCATTCGGCAAACTCCTTTACCGATATTCGGATGTTGTATTTTTTCGTTCGGACCATACGCACATAAATAAATATATATATATATATATATATATATAATTTTTTTATGATTACAATACTCTTTTCTTTGATAGTTCCGGATTGTTCCGAAAGAAAATCAGTTTTTTCCGTTTTGATACGCTCACAAATGATTATATATATATATATTAGCACCCTGCTTTATCAGCCATTCTGGTTGTAATAATATTATATAATAATTACGTTGATGTTTTAGGCATGGCACGCACATGCTGAAAACAAAATAATTCGAAACATGATGAAACGAAACATCTTGAAACAACCGACACCAAAAAAATTGCGCAACTTTTCTTGTTTTTTCAAATGAAACATGATGAAACAAAAATTTTCAGTCGTTACTAAGATAGCGGGTTATAATGTTGGCGATAATGACACTGTAGAAGTGTTAGCTATAATTTCCCTTGGATTGGTCGGTTAAGCAGGAGAAAGCATCAAGTAGGAGATATTGGGTTCACCCTTTCAATGAAACAAGAACTTGAGAAATGTTCTTTGGAAAATTAAACATCCATGTCTCTACACTCACTACTATAACCTTTTTTGTCCATTTTCAAGTACAAAAAAAAAATGATAAACACAGCTCAAACTTTTAAGGAGACTATCGTCACGTGACCAGACTGGCCGACTTAACACTTGCGCAGTGGCGTATTTTTCACTAAACACGTTCAACGAACTGGGTGAAACATGGCAGTGGGGAAGACAGATGCTTTTTGTTTCAACGTGTCTCACTGTGTGTCGTCGTGTGTCGTCGTGTGTCGTCGTGTGTCATCGTGTGTCATCGTGTGTCATCGTTTTTGTTCCGCCTCGTGTCAGCCAGTGTGCAGTGACACATTTGATAGCATGAGGTCAAAGCGGAATGACACACAATGAACCACAACATGTTTCGCCTTATCGCTGAGAGAAGTTGAATTTAGAAAATATGTATCACCTTTTGTACTGAGAGAAAGTGGGAAATAGTTAAGGAAAAAACCCCTTCAGTACAGTTCAGTCTATTTGTTTAGTATTTATTTCTTTATATTTTATTATTTTAGTATCAATTTCATTATTATTTACTTAATTAAATATTTCTTATATTCATTCATTATTAATTTATGTATTTATCACATTTTTCTGTTTACCGCCTTTTCTTTCATTAAGTATGTTTTGTAAGGGTGGTACAATTACTCTCTCGTATTTTTACGCTCGTTTCCTGTTAGTTCGCAAAGTGTTTTTCTCAAAGGTGAACGTGCGTCACCACCGCGGCTCAACTTCTCTGTTTCTCTTAGTGTTTTGCACTCTCTTTCGCTAATTTAAATAACCCATTCTCATCCTAACTTGCTTAAATGTGAGTCTGATCAGGAGCACCAAGATCATCCCATCACAACCCCAGGTAGGCCTACTTGGGTTACTGCTTCACCGGATCTTCAGCATCAGGTAGGATCTCATCATGTCTACTCACGCACACATTAATTGAATAATTCTCCCTCCCAATCAAATTAAAATCACTATTTCTAGAGTGATTCTTTAGAGTTAGACTATTCTTCCACCGAAGTGGGTTTGGTAGATATTTTCAACACTTATAAAATAACTAATAATATATGTTGGAAAATATAGAAAGAAAAAGGTATAAACGTTCAGATATTGGTAAGATCTATCAGAAGTGAAACGTTTTTTTTTTGTCTGTCGGGAGGACTACGCGATTTCTAAACCAAGAAGAGGTCTGAAAAAAAAACCCATCAGGCTCTATGCATGAACATGTGCACCTTGAAGCCAGAATGTTAAAATTTTAACTAAATCTTTTAATGAATTAATTATTATTATTATTATTATTATTATTAGTAGTAGTAGTAGTAGTAGTAGTAGTAGTAGTAGTGCCGCATCTTACTACCCGTTCAGTTTATACGCACTTACGCTAATATGTAATGGTCGGGTGATTGTGAGATGAAATGGAGGACCTACAGTTTAACGTGGAATTCGAACCACGGTGGAGGCCTGGTATTCCACACATTCACAAGTCGTGATTAATACACGTCTTGTCAGAGGTGAAAGAAGGGTTTGGTTATCAGATAGATCTGTGCCGGGACCGAGGATTGAACCCCGGCCGCCAGCACAGCGGTCCGACACCTTACCCTTCCTAAGACCACCAGGTCACTCGAATGAATAAATTAAAAACCAGGTTGGAATTCCTTAAATGGCCAAAATTTTATCATTGATGAAAATATGGGTTTACACTTTCACATTGATAAATTAATGACCGGGGACTGGATGTTGTGTCTGTCTTAGTCTCGATTTGAGTTATAAGGTATATGAATCTACGACAGGCCTAGCAAGCAGATAATGGACCATATATGGCTTGAATAAAAGAATGAACTAGTCTACAGGCTGGGAAATGTAGTGGATAAAAAGTAAGTTTATAACTATCAAAGGAGTTCCTACTTTTCAAAATCGCACAATACTCTCTATCTTACCTTCCATGTTCTAACACATAACAGAGACGTGATAGACCTAAGTACAGTAGCCCCGTGGCTTCTTTGGTGCTGACCGACAGCTCTCAGCTGACTTCTGACAGTACAAAATTAAGGTATATACCAAAATTTTGACTGTCAGAAGTCAGCTGAGAGCTGTCAGTCAGCACCAAAGAAGCCACGGGGCTACTGTAAACTATAATATGGTTGAATCATCAATATATTCAATGTTTAAATAAACATGAAAATACAATTATGATGCAAAATTTGAAATTATTATTACTAGATAAAAAAGAATTTACAGATTAAAATGTCTATACCGATTTTTACTAATATTGATACTTTTGTTTCGATACTAGTACGGTATCTTTTATTTTATTTAGCACCGCGCATTACTACCCGTTTGGTTTATACTCTTAAGTACTAATTACGCTAATGGATTAGGAAATGGGAAAGCTGAATTTAGAGGAAATGCGCCCGCATTTGCGTCGAGGGAGAATCGAAAACCACCCCCAGTTCACCCAACCAAGATTCGAACCTCGGATTTCTTTATCCTCGACGGTCTAGCTCAACATGAAACTTGTGCGTTTGCTAACCACGCCACCGAGGCTGGTAATAGTACGGTATCGTCCGTATAGATATTGTCGTATCCCTCAAGTATGGGAACTTGAGGTAGGGAACTACTGGGTACGTTTCAACTCAATCTTTGATGACAACCTCAGGTCTCAAAGAAATAGCCAGATGTTTGAGAGTGAAGGCTGATGTTCTTACACTTTTATTAATTGATAGGCGACCTGGCGGTCTAGGGGTAAGGTGTCAGACTTCTGTGCTGAGGGTCTGGGGTTCAATCCTCGGTCCCGATACAGATTTATCTGATCGCCAAACCCTTCCTTCACCTCTGACAAGACGTGTATTAATCACAACTTGTGAATGTCTGGAGTGCCAGGCCTCCACCGTGGTTCGGATTCCACGTTAAACTGTAGGTCCTTCATTTCATCTCACAATCACCCTACCATTACACATTAGCGT
>CABFOV010002492.1:66923-84466 GCA_902141375.1 Timema poppense
ATTATTATTATTATTATTATTATTATTATTATTATTATTATTATTAATTGATAACAAAAGTATATTACAAGTTCGTGGTTCACTTGAAGAGTAATCCAGACAGCACTTCTACATACAAACAGTATGACAAATTATTACAGAAGAGTCGCTTATTTCCTGATATCCGGGGTTTATATACCTTCCCTGTGGAAGTTTCTAGCTACGCAGTGCAAATGATTCAACCAACAGTTCTTAGAGGAGCATGTGCTTAGGGTGATTTCCACTGTTTACTCACTTTGGACTTGAGGAGTCACAATATTGTTTCTGACTAAGGAAATACGTAGAAAGCAATTATACTACGCAGTTCTTAAATGACTATAGTCTGTATGACTTAAGCTTTACTTTAAATATAGCCTAAATCCTCTTAGTTACACCCTTTTTTTTATATTGTGTCACTATTACAATAAGTGTAACATTAACATATTAGTATTATTATTATTATTATTAGCACCGCGTCTTACTACCCGTTCGGGTTATGCGCACTTACGCTAATGTGTAATGGTAGGGTGATTGTCAGATGAAATGAAGGGCCTACAGTTTAACGTGGAATCCGAACCACGGTGGAGGCCTGGCATCCCCCACATTCACAAGATGTCTTGTCAGAGGTGAAGTAAGGGTTCGATAATCAGATAAATCTTTGCCGGGACCGAGGATTGAACCCCGGCCGCTGGCATAGAAGTCTGACACCTTACCCCTAGACCGATTAACATATTAACCACCTTTAATATTAAATGCCTTTCTTTACCTAGGTGGTATTATGATTATTGCTCTAAGGGGTTATAATAATTAACTGACCCCCTAGCTATATGAATGTATTTATATTACGATACTTTTCTTTCAATAGCACATCCTTAACCCTGAGTAAATTGCGGATAAAAATACTCGCAACCGGAAGGGGACTACGTCTCTCGTGGTGTCCCTAGAGATATTAGTAATCACCGACTGTCCAGTCATCCTCCGCGATCCATGCCAGGGTCAGCGTTAATCTCGGTTCTCCGTTTAGAGCGAGGCCCAAAGAGGAATCAATTGACAGTATCAAACCCCCGTCGACTGAGGGACGGATTATTAAACTATATAGGGTGGGTTACAGGAGGCTTAGGTCCGGCAATAACTTTCTCCTTGCGATAACATCAAACCTCTCTTTCCCTTTCTCTCTTTACTCAAATACACTCCAATTTTCATAGAAAGAAACTTTCAGAAAAAAAAAATATAAACCTTGTTCTTGGGTCAAAATGGAGGACCACCCGCTTCGGTGGCCACATGGTCTAAGGCGTCACTCTCGTATTATACTAGAATACCTATGATGGAAAGATCAGGTGTACCGAAGGTGTTTTTTACTCAATAGTTTTACATTCTACCTCCTCGAAAATGTGGGTACAGTTTCTACAAATTCTATATCCCTCATCCCTACCTCATTATTATAAATATGGAAATATCCCGGACGGGTAGTATGACATGATACTCACCAAAATCTAGAAATTAACTAGGGTATGACAATAAAACATGGGACCCTTGATTCATTGAGCCAATAAGTGACTAGCATATCAATAGGCATACTTACCCGCCTCGGTGGCGTAGTTGGCTAACGCGCTAGTCGTGTTGAGCTAGACTGCCGAGGATGGGGTGGTCGAGGTTTTAATCTTGGTCAGGGGAACTGGGGGTGGTTTTCCCTAAATGTTTTTTCACTCTTCCTCCACGCAAATGCGGGTTCACTTCTTCTACATTCAACCTTACCAATTCCTAATCCATTAGCGAAATTAGTACTTAAGCGTACGTATAACCCGAATGGGTAGTAAGACGCAGTGCTGGGAAACCCACACAAGTGGTCTCACAGTCTTACAGCATATCACTAACAGTGTACTAGGTGACCTGGTGGTCTAGGGCTAAGGTGTCAGACTTCTGTGCAGGGGTCCGGGGTTCAAGCCTCGGTCCCGGCACAAATTTATCTAATTACCAAACCCTTCTTTCCCCTTTGACAAGACGTGTATTAATCACAACTTGTGAATGTGTGGAATGCCAGGCCTCAACCGTGGTTCGGATCCCACGTTAAGCTGTAGGTCCTTCATTTCATCTCATAATCACCCTACCATTACACATTAGCGTAAGTGCGTATAACCCGAATGGGTAGTAAGACGCGGTGCTAATAAATAATAATAATAGCAATGTGCTGTATAGGAGTAGTCGGGACGATGCAATGAAACAAATTCCCAAATGTGATTTAATTCTTGGTTTTCTCCATTCTCTCTCTAGGATAGTTCGAATACATTTAATCTAAATTCTACCTGCCTCATCATCACATTATTGTAATTAGAATATATGCATACAGCTCAAATGGGTAATGAGGCGCGGCAGCAAAAAAAATATTGCTGAAAAAATACATATTTTTGTTGTTGAGAGATGAATAGCGAAGATTTTTTTAATGTTCTCCACTTGGGTTTATTACGGTAGTGTTAAAATAAAGTTAATTATCAGTTATCGTACAAAAAATAGAGAACTAATGTGTGTAATGATAGTCTGTTGGAAAATGTAAATATTTACTTCGTTTGATGTGTATATAAAAATGTTGTGAACATACATATAATAGTTATAATTCATTCACGACCTTAGTTTACTTGGACGACAGCTCAAAAAGTTCCTAGAAATAGTCCCCATTATATCCCTACGCTAATGGCTGACATCTATCACTTTTGATAACTGTAATGAAAACAGATAGTAATATATGAATGTGAAAGTTAACCACAGTAATTTAGGCCAATGTTATTTGTATAGTATTTGAGGTCGAATAAAAAGCTTATTTATCGTTTCATTCCACTATAAAAAAAATTATTATTCACAGTACTTTCACAAAAGGTCTAACAAAAATAGCTTCAAAATGGCGACCGACCAATTTAAACCATGTGGTTGAACATGACGGAATCAAGTTTTTTTTACAATGATGCACCCACGCAGTGGATAACAATATTTTATTCAGTTAAATATTTCTAAATACGATATAATAATCATAAAATAATTTATCATACATAAAAAAAATGACACGTATTTTCTCTTTTCTAAGTAAATACGATGTCTGTATTAGAAGGTATTGATGTATGCACTATATTACACATAATCAATAACGTTTCAAAACGAAGAATAAGTACTATTAATTATGTCTAAAATATTGTTTCGAGTTGGATAAAAATAAATATTATTAAAAGTAATTAAATAGTATGAGAAAACTTAAGTTTACGTTATTTTAATGTAAAATATAACAGGTAATTAAAAAACTTAACATCTATAAAAAAAACAGTGATCTTTTACAAGTGTTGGCAGCCCAAAACCTAAACATATGATTTTTGAACTGTCATTCAGTTAACCACCTATCCCGAAACATGACGTAATAAAACACTAGATAATTATGTTTTAGGAAATAAGGATGTATTGGAAATAATACTAATGAGGCCTTCTAATGACGTCCAGAAATGACGCGTTAATTAAGATGTTTTCTAACACCACTTCTTACTGCCTGTTCAGGTTATACGCATATTTACTAATAACTCTAATGAGTTAAGGATGAGGAAGGTTGAATTTAGAATACATGTACAGGCATTTGCGTGGAGGGAGGATGGAAAAAATAATTTAGGGAAAAAACTGAATAAGCTGGATTTGAAACAGAATAGCCTTGTCATCAACGGTCTAATCTATTGCCTGAACTATGCCCTGGACCATGTGGCCACCAAAGCAGATACTGATACTATTAATATAGTAAAATGTTATCAATGTCGACAGAAAATAATCTGTATTTTCCTACCAAAATTACACTATAGATGAACAAGTTCTATCAAAACGTCTTACTAGCTGCCCAGTATTCCACTAATTAATTCGGAATTATGTAGGTAAAATATAGATAAAGTGTACCAGAATTCACACCTAGTGGCGAGAGAAAGAACTTTCTAATAGAGAGGGGAAAAAGTTAAATTACGTCCGGTTGGGATTCGAACCTAGACCTCACCGTGAACGGCAAACTATTACAAGAGGAAACTGGTCGGTACCATTCCCCGACAAGCAAGTTGGTTTAAATAATAATATTTAGCACCACGTCTTACTACCCGTTCGGGTTATAAGCTTTAAGTACTAATTACTCTAATGGATTAGGAATTGGGAAGGTTGAATTATAGGAAGTGAACCCGCATTTGCGTGGAGGGAGGGTGGAAAACCATTTAGGAAAAACCACCCCCAGTTCGCCCGACCGAGATTCGAACCTCGATCTCCCCGTCCTCAGCAGTCGGGCTCAACACGACAAGCGCGTTAGCCAACTATGTCACCAAGGCGGGTAGTTGGTCTAAAGATGTCGCCACTACAACTCGCCAAGATAGAACCTCGGTAAATAATGGTCCGAGCCATTTATTTTAATAGGTTATTTCGCAGGCACTTAACGTCCGTTATGTCACCCAATCATCGGAGAGAATGAACTTCAGACACAGCCCACGCTACCCGGTACTTACATCTCGACAAGGAGATACTGATGGCTACACTCGTTACCACCCAACACCCGACACTTAGGACACTCGAGACCGATTAACCGTGAAATATTATTATTATTATTATTATTAGCACCGCGTCTTACTACCCGTTCGGGTTATACGCACTTACGCTAATGTGTAATGGTAGGGTGATAGTGAGATGAAATGAAGGACCTACAGTTTAACGTGGGATCCGAACCACGGTGGAGGCCTGGCATTCCCCACATTCACAAGATGTCTTGTCAGAGGTGAAGGAATGGTTTGGTAATCAGATAAGTCTGTGCCGGGACCGAGGATTGAACCCCGGCCGCCAGCACAGAAGTCTGACACCTTACCCCTAGACAGCCAGGTCACCCAGCCCTGAAATAAAAATACAGGATCTCACGCCCTTAACCAGAACTATCATCCAAGTGCGGTTTTATGAATTCTTCATTTGACAAAAGTAGATTTGAATTCAGTTTATTAGCTATTTTCCATTTAGAATGGTTGCTTATCAATTTTATTGTATTTAGGGAATACCACCGTGGTTCGGATTCCTCCATTTCATCTCAATATCACCTTACCATTACACATTAGCCTAAGAGCGTATAACCCGAACGGGTAGTAAGAAGCGGTGCTAATAATAATAATAATAATAATAATAATAATAATAATAATAACAATAATACCGCCTCGGTGGCGTAGTTGGCTAACGCGCTAGTCGTGTTGAAGCTCGACTGCCGAGGACGGGGAGATCGAGGTTCGAATCTCGGTCGGGTGAACTGGAGGTGGTTTTTACTAAATTGTTTTCCACTCTCCTTCCACGCAAATGCGGGTTCACTTCCTCTAATACAACCTTCCCAATTCCTAATCCATTAGAGTAATTAGTACTTAAAGCGTATAACCAGAACGGGTAGTAATAAGCGGTGCTAAAAAATATAAATAATAATAATAATAATTTTATTGTATTTTTACTTTATCTCAAACCCTTGAAGAAAGAAAGTATTTTGATCGTAAAAAAAACTTCAGATTTTAATAAATGTCGACGTTTCGTGGACCCTGGAAGCCAAAATACTGGTTTTTGCGATTCTGCCCATCCATCCGTCCATCCGTCCATCCGTATCTTGGTTTATAGTAAAAACAATTTTACCAATCAGGCTAAAATTTGGTATCTAGGGTTATCATAAGTTTCTCCGGAGGTATTTTTGTAATTATACAGCCAATCATTTCTGAGGCATATGCTACTATATAATATATTTTTTATGGTGCAGTTAGAAATATAAAACTGAATGTTATGCTCTTTGGTGCAGATAGATGCTCTTCTTTTCTTGATGTTTCTGTAACAGTGTGTATCATTACATGTATACTCTTTGGTGGAGTGTTTATGTAAGATTGTATATAATCTCGTTTCACAAATTGTACTAGTTTTTTAGTTAATATATCTATATTAGTATCAAAGCGAGAGAAAGTCTGTGGGGCTCACCGTACTTTTTTTTTATTTGGTAAAAAAAATTGCACCCATTCCTCCTAGTGAACCCCTTTTCACTGCTAGTGGGTACATCCGTTGACAGAAATACCTTCACCTCAATCTAAAGGTCCACGGCCTAGATTTAGGGGGTTGTGTCACAATCGAAGCGTTAAGGAGGGGTTGGCACGAAGAAAATACTGGAAGATGTTATCACTTAGAGATTTATTCAGGTTTTACTCAGCTCGTGGTCAATCCAAGTACACAAGTAGCAGTTAAAACGAGAACCTACTATCCGTGCCCGTGTGTTTGCGTAATTAAATAGTTCATTAGGGCCGTGCGCCGGAACAATGAAGGTTACAAAATAAATATAATTAGAAGAGGAATAAGAGTCACTTCAAGAACCAAATACAGTAGAACTTTTTTAATTAGAACTCCAAGGAATATCTATAAGAAAAATTATAAATATCCAAAAAACGAATAATCCATTTAATCCATTTTTATGAGTATATAGGCAGCTTGTACTGAATAAATCAATAAGCTAAAAATATACTATATATAATCACACGAATTTTATATATATATTTATTATTATTATTATTGATATTTAGTACCGCGTCCTACTACCCGTTTGGGTTATACGCTTAAGTACTAATTACGCTAATGGATTAGGAATTGGGAAGGTTGAATTAGAGGAAGTGAACCCACATTTGCGTGGAGGTAGAGTGGAAAACCAATTAGGAACCCTCCACCCCCCACCCCCCCAGGTCGACCGACCGAGATTCGAACCTCGATCTCCCCGTCCTCAGCAGTCGAGCTCGACACGACTAGCGCGTTAGCCAACTACGCCACCAAGGCGGGTTATATATATATATATATATATATATATATATACAATAAAGAGATTAAAAAACAAGAACAATTCAAACACAAAATACATTTTAAAAAATTGGAAATATTAGCGTACGAAAATTGTGGACTTGAACGTGAAATTGCTGAAAGCCGAGCCAACAAATCCCCTATATTAGGCAGCCCGCTTGCCACCAGTGCATAATAATTATTCCCCGACTTTTCATTTACTATTGTGTTAATAGGTTAACCCCAACTTTATTTGACATTCTCGGCATATGGGGTGGTTTAATAAAGATTCTTACCCGCCTCGGTGGCGTAGTTGACTAACACGCTTGTCGTGTTGAGCTCGACCGCTGAGGACGGGGAGATCGAGGTTCGAATCTCAGTCGGGTGAACTGGGGGTGGGTTTTTCCTAAATGGTTTTCCCCTCTCCCTCCACGCAAATGCGGGTTCACTTCCTCTAATTCAACCTTCCCAATCCCTAATCCATTAGAGTAATTAGTAATTAAAGCGTATAACCCGAACGGGTAGTAAAACGCGGTGCTAAATATTATTATTATTATTATTATAAAGATTGTTAAGTTAGGTTTGAAATGAGAACAACCAAAAAAACTAACAATGTATGTTATTAGAATTATTCAATTATTTACTCGAATTAAATGGGTTTTTTTTAATCATCGATTTAAACAGAAGTTTCAAGGTGAGTTATGGTGGGTTCAAACTATCCAATTTTTCAAATCAGCCCATGGTGAATTAGCCCAATACTACTTTAGTTCAGTCACTCAGAGTGCAAAACTTGCAAAACATCTTCGCAAATTTCTATTCCCCACACGTGTAAGCAATTATTATTATTATTAATATTAGCACCGCGTCTTACTACCCGTTCGGGTTATACGCACTTACGCTAATGTGTAATGGTAGGGTTATTGTGAGATGAAATGGAGGATCTACAGTTTAACGTGGAATCCGAACCACGGTGGAGGCCTGGCATTCCACACATTCACAAGATGTCTTGTCAGAGGTGATGGAAGGGTTTGGTAATCAGATAAATCTATGCCGGGACCAAGGATTGAACCCCGGCCGCCAGCATAGAAGTCTGACATCTTACCCCTAGATCGCCAGGTCACCGCAATTTAGTAGATCACTACCGCCGACGCGATCTCATTTGAGATAGAGACTTGAAAATTCGTCACAATCGGAGGAAAACCTCCCAACCCACCGTGACCCCACGCAGGCGATTAAACATACCTAAAGATACTCGCAGCAGAAGTTCCCAGATCGAAACCCGCCGATGGTAGATCAATCACAACATCTCCAATGTCTTGGTTCGAGGATGTGTCATATTTATAACGGAGAAGTCGAGCATAAAATAAAAAAATGAAACCAAATGGTACGATGTACCATACAGACTTTCTCTCTCTCTTTAATCTTGAAATAACACCTACTTCTGCCACCGAATGGTCAAAAGCGCTACCCTCGTGTTAGACTAGACTGCGGATTACGGAAAGAACAGGGTTCTATCTCGGACGGACCGGGTCAAATTTTCCTAAATGGTTTTCTACTCTCCTTCCACGCAAATGTGGGTGCACTTCTTCTCATTTAAACTTTCTTAATCCTTAAGTTATAGGTTCAATTAATATATAGGCATATAACCCGAACGGGTAGAAAGACACGTTGCTAAAAAAATCTTAAAATCAAGACTTTTACTAGAAACAGTTCAAGTTTGTGAAACGTACTACTTTACAATGTTGCAAAATCACTTCACTAAATATCCTAAATGTAATAATATATAATGTTACAAATACATTCAGAAAAAAGGAGCACCTCGGTTCACCAAAGAGCATTTCAATATTTCGTATTTCTCTTAAATAGGTACCCCATAAAATATAAGTTGTGCTTATAATTCAGAAACTATTAGTTTTATAAAAATATATATTGCAAATTAAAATATTATTTTTAACGGTAATACAACTTTAAAGTGGTAAACTATTTAATATCGGAAATAATAGTGGGTACATAATGAAAATTAGAATTTGCCCCTTTTATAAAGTGCCCTTAAAGTCATTTTAATGGTAAAACGAGAATAGCTAGTTTGTTTTTAATGTTAAACAATGCCTGGATACAAAAATTAATTAAAATTGTTATAACGGGTTTGAGAAACTCGATTTTATCTCCTTATGCCCATTAGTAAACTACCCTTAACTCAAGGGTTGTAATCAGTGACCTTGTGGTCTAAGGGTAAGGTGTCGGACTACTGTGCTGGGGTCCGGGGTACAAACCTCGGTCCCGGCACAGTTTTTTCTGATTACCAAACCCTTCCTTCACCTCTAACAAGACGTGTATTAATCACAACTTTTGAATGTGTGGAATGCCAGGCCTCCACCGTGGTTCGGATTCCACGTTAAACTGTAGGTCCTTCATTTCATCTCACAATCACACTACCATTACACATTAGCGTAAGTGCGTATAACCCGAACGGGTAGTAAGACGCGGTGCTAATAATAATAATAATAATAATTTAGGGTTGTATATCTAATTCTAAAAACTCCTGTGGGGAACCCAAAATACCAAGTTTTATCCCGATCAGTAAAATGGTTTCGGCTCTAGGCCGATATACAGGCGGCATAGCAAAAACACTTTTTCGGTTTCAGGGGGTCATGAAACGTCGATATTTATCAAAATCTCAAATTAGATTTTTTTTTTAGACGATCACAATATATCTCTCTTCGAGGTTTAGAGAGAACGTGATAGAAGTATCGAGGACAATATCGGTTCAGTTTCATTGTTCTCTATTCCAATGTTTTATAAATTTATTAGAATACAATAAACCTCACCAAGTTGCAAACTGAACTACGTATATTATTATTATTATTAGCACCGCGTCTTACTACCCGTTCGGGTTATACGCACTTACGCTAATGTGTAATGGTAGGGTGATTGTGAGATGAAATGGAGGACCTACAGTTTAACGTGGAATCCGAACCACGGTGGAGGCCTGGCATTCCCCACATTCACAAGATGTCTTGTCAGAGGTGAAGGAAGGGTTTGGTAATCAGATAAATCTGTGCCGGGACCGAGGATTGAACCCCGGCCACCAGCACAGAAGTCTGACACCTTACCCCTAGACCACCAGGTCACCAACTACGTATAAGTTTGGCGCTATCCTAGAGGGGAAATGGGTTTTTAAGAGCGATATATTCAAGAGACCATGGTTTTACGTATAAATATATTAAAATATGTATAGTACGGTTATGAACGGCGAGACAATTTTAAATCAAAAGTGACACAAGTACTGTACCTCTATACTCGGATTGAAAACGTGGATATTCCACGCCTATAAAATAAGCACTAACTTTTTTTTTTTTTACTACAGGAACTTAAATGACTTAAAATATCCGACTGGGTGGGTACAGAATCATTTTCATCTGCATTCGTTTTTCACCGATTGGGAGGTCGGGGTTTTAATCCTAGTCTGGTGTAATGAGGTGATTTTTTTATTTATATACATATATAACACATGTAGTGTACATAAGTTAATCAAAAGGGCCGAGCGTTGAGACGTATCACAAACGTACAGAAATTCCACTTTATTCTTTTTTTTAGCGCCAAATTTTAATAGCCGTTCGGGATATACGCTTATGTACTAATTACGCAAATGTGTCAGGAATTAGGAAGGTTATCTTATAGGAAGTGTACTCGCATTTGCGTAAAGAGAGAGAGAGAGCGAAAGTGTAAACCCATTTAGCAACAAAAAAAACTACCCTCAGTACACCCGACCGAGATTCGAACTTCGATCTCCCCATAATCGGTAGTCTAGTCTACTGCGAGATTAGCCCCTTAGACCATGCGGCCACCGAAGCGGGTAACTCCGCGTTATTCAAAGAGTTGTTTGCTATCTTAAAATATAGTTCACCCCAAAATGGATTCAAAAGGGGAAGAAATGTCCCTATAGGATTAAAAGCCTTACATTTAAAGATTTATAATCCTAAAAAAAATGTTAGTGAAAAGGTTAAAATAAATTATTTTCAACGATGCTTAACGTGAAATGTCACAATTCTGAGATTAATGAAAATGGTTATAAACACATATACAGCCTTACTCAAACAATTAAAGTAGAATTGATCGTGGCCACGACAAAAAAAACACTTGACAATTGAGAATTGATTTATTGGTTTTTAAACTTCAGAATTGTCTTTTCCATAAGAAATAGAATGATGTAAGAATATATTTATGGCGACCATACTTTTCTTTAGAAAAGCCAGGAATGAAGAATATTTATCAAAGAGACCACTATTTTTTTTAAGGTATGCCATGTACTGTATAGGTCTATGTTAAATAATTTAAACACAAAACTAGTTATTAAAACTCACTTTGATTGCTAATTAAAAGGTAAAACTGAGTTATAGCCAGTCAAGAAGTACTCAAAATAACATTATCTTCATTCGTAATTTCAAGGAACAAATATTAAGATTCAAGAAAAACTCTGTTCGTAAAGAAACATTAATAAATCAAAATTAAAATTAATTTTTCAATTTTAAATATTGATTATATATAAATCTAGGAAATTAGCTGCTAGTCACTTCAAATTAATAATTCAGTACAAAAGTTCTGATAATAAGTAGCATTAAAAACAAAATAATTCTAGAAACAAATAAATAGGTGACATCAAGAAATGTTTGAAAGACGTAAATAACAAAAGAGTAAAACATGCACGTACTGTCTTGTCCTCCATTTTCATGAGAATATAAATTAATCACTTGTAAGATAAAAATTGTGTATTGACTGCCGATGATAGGGAGATCGGGGCTCAAATCCCTGTCGGGTGTACTGTGGATAGGTTTTCCAAAATTACTGTCTACTCTCTGGGTAAATTTACCCTGAAGTCAAATTTCCTCATACCTTACTCATTATCGTAATTAGTAAATAAGCGTATAGCCAGGACAGGCAGTAAGATACTGTATTAAAAACAAAACAAAAGAAACTTTTAATTGTCATTGCACGTGTTCAAAACTTTCGGCAAATAGAAATTTTAAATAAAAACTCTAAAAAGAATTAAAATCAAGAGTGAAGTTACTTTCACTAGTACTGTTAGATTCAAAATATTATTTTCTTTCAACTACATAAAGAAGTACTTTTGGAAGTACTTGGTTAAAAAGCATTACTTATGGGTGTACTACATTCTGTCATGTAGAATAACAGGACATCACGCCAAAAAAAAAAACACAGCACTCTCCTGTAAAAAAACAAAACAATACGTATAAGCCCAGTTACCCCAGGATGCATATTGTTTTTTGGAGTAGTGTCGTGTGCATCCTGGGGTGAATATATGAACTTTTTATTTAGTTGATACCCGCCTCGGTGGCGTAGTTGGCTAACGCGCTAGTCATGTTGAGCTCGACTGTTGAGGACGGATAGATCGAGGTTCGAATCTCGGTCGGGTGAACTAGGGGTGGTTTTTTCTAAATGGTTTTCCACTCTACCTCCACGCAAATGCGGGTTCCTTTCCTCTAATTCAACCTTCCTAATTCCTAATCCATTAGAGTAATTAGTACTTAAAGCGTGTAACCCGAACGGATAGTAAGACGCGGAGCTAAATAATATTATTATCATTATTATTATTATTATTATTATTTATTTAGTTGATATGGTAGTAATATTTAGTTGATATTGTAGTACTGTGAGTTAAAAACAGTATTTTTGCAGTTTTTATTTCAATCTCCGAAGTAAATGGTCCTAGTAAAGATGTAGTAAGCTTATCTTTAGCAAGGGGCCTGAACCGAAGTCCATTAAAGTTGGTTTGTATGGATGAGGAGTCTAACGCCAGTGTGTGTGTGTTTGTTTTTTAGCGCCAGGTCTTTATCAGCCTTTCGGGCTATACACTTTGATATTATTATTTAGCACCACGTCTTACTACCCGTTCGGCTTATACGCTTTTAAGTACTAATTACGCTAATGGATTAGGAACTGGAAAGGTTGAATTAGAGGAAGTGAACCCACATTTGCGTGGAGGGAGAGTGGAAAACCATTTAGGAAAAGCCCCCTTCCCCCCTCAGTTCACTCGACCGAGATTCTAACCTCGATCTCCCCGTCCTCAGCAGTCGAGCTCAACACGACTAGCGCGTTAGCCAACTACGCCGCCGAGGTGGGTAATGGTTTTAAAGATTAGGAAGTTTATATTTAGAGGCACACTACCCACATTTGAATGGAGGGGAAATGAAAAATCATTTTAAAAAAAAACCTTTAGTATACCTGACTGAAATTCGAATCTCAATCTCCCAGTCATAGGCAGTCTAGTCTACTGTGAGGATAGTCCGTTAGATCATACGGGTCCTTGATTATTTCGTTACCAGCGGAAAATCAAGAAAACGACCATAATATCGCGTGTTTTTTGTGTGTAATTTTTTGGGGGGGGCTTGGGGTGAGGGTTGTAGAATTGACATGGACCCTTTTACCTTTTAACAATCATGTATACATTATTTATAAAATGAAACAATACGCTTCGTTCCACATCCCTCCTTTACCCCTTCTTCATAGTTTGTGTTTCGTAGAATCTACAATTCCCTTTATTAAATATTCTTTCGCTTTAATTAATTCCCTCCTCCATTGTTTCCCCGTACAATCCTAGAGCAAATTAACTTTTGAGATCCCGCGTCTCACAACAGTTACAGAATATAGGCCTATCAAATCTCTCCTCCTGACCTTGAACAAGATAGCAAAATGAAAGAGCGGAAAGATTTCAAAAAAGGAACCGACCCACAAAGACGAATTAACAGAAAGGGTACTTACATCATCAGGACGTTCGTGATCTTGGCGAGAGTGTAAGTAAATGTTTTTGATTGGTAGCAGTTAACACTTGAAGACGCAACATTTGACAACTTGCGTAGAGACGGTCCTTATTTGTCATTTAACAAATAGTCTGACACCTTATCTCAATGGGTAGCGTGTTTGCTTACTGAACTAAGAGTCGGCTCTAGCGATTTTGATTAAAATTCGTATCTAGGCGTTGACTAAGATTATAAATAAGCTGGATATTTTAATTTCCCCATGAAAATGACTTTTAGGGTACTTTACAGAGGAAGAACTTTTGTATTTCCGCAACTATATGAGATACTAAATAGCTCACCATTGCAAAATTGTAGTACTATTAAAAATTAAATTTTTTTATATGATATATATTTTTATAAAACCAGCAGTTTCTTAGATATCGGCAAATATATTAATACAGTATTGTGAGCTTTCATTGTAAATATATACTAAGTTTTAACACAATAATTCTCCAATGCCATAGAGTATTTAAATATAAGTTAGTTTCTCAAAATGTGTATGTTATTTTTCCTTAAACCTTTTATGAGAAATGTTTGTACAACAATGATATATCTCCAATTTAGACTCAATAGTCGATATTTACATTTTTTATTGATCAAAATTAATAAATGGGGAATTCAATAGCACTGCGATAACCATAAGATGTTGGCTGCACGTCAAAATTGTAATACGAAGTGTTGACCCTTGGGGACACAATATCGATATTTTTTATTGATCAAAATATACAAATGAAGACGTTAATTATTTAAAAATAAAATTATAAAATTTAAAACCGTGAATCAAAAAAGTCTTACGTATGTATAGCGCCATTTGTTCTCGGGTTTACTAGTGTATATTATATTACGAATTTTGAAAAAATATCTTCATTTTTAAACAATAGAGTGAGAAAGTTGTGTGAAGTTCCGTATCATTTATTTATACATGATATTATATAGTCTATTGTATTTATAAATGGTTCCTAGTCAATGCATTTATTATGAGTGAATATGAATCACATTATGTACAAGTTATGTTCGTAAATATAATTAAAAACAAACAATAAAAAAATGTGTTGAGCGTACCTTAAAAACATGTACAGTAGTATTCAAATGGATTTACATTGGTACTAAAAACTTTATAATGCCTTGCCGCACAGTAAATCTCGATGAGAATTCATCATAAAAGTGTTCACACTTAATTAAGTCCGTGAAATACATATTCAGGAACATTTACGGTGAATTGAAGACGATGACGTTTTATGTTAAACTCAGCCAAAATTTATTTAGTAAATCTCGATGAGAATTCATCATAAAAGTGTTCACACTTAATTAAGTCCGTGAAATACATCTTCAGGAACATTTACGGTGAATTGAAGACGATGACGTTTTATGTTAAACTCAGCCAAAATTTATTTTTTAGAAGGCTTAGGGGGCTGAACCTAATTTATAGAGGAAGAAGGCTATTTGAGGAAAGGGGTTAGAAGAGTTTGGAGACAATACCTTCCCGCTTGGCGATCCGTCGGTGCCGTAATGACCTTGACAAAACATTTACTTTTTCCTCTTGCGACTTCTCCATTCTATTTTTTCTAACTAGTTTTTCTTATACCATCGTAATTACGGGGAGAAAATCATAATTTGTCTTGAAAAAAATTTGATACAGTTTTTTTTTTCCGATGTATATAAACAGTTTTTCTATTTAATGTCGGTGACCTGGCGGTCTAGGGGTAAGGTGTCAGACTTCTATGCTGGCAGCCGGGGTTCAATCCTCGGTCCCGGCACAGATTTATCTGATTACCAAACCCTTCCTTCACCTCTGACAAGACATCTTGTGAATGTGGGGAATGCCAGGTCTCCACCGTGGTTCGGATTCCACGTTAAACTGTAGGTCCTCCATTTCATCTCACAATCACCCTACCATTACACATTAGCGTAAGTGCGTATAACCCGAACGGGTAGTAAGACGCGTTGCTAATAATAATAATATATAATGTCATGGAAATTCACAAAAACTTCGATGTATAGAAAATGTTGATATACGGAAGTTACATTTTTGGACGTCCTAATGGGGTTGGCTTTTTCGTAACTAATAGAAATAACAAAATATATTAATAAAACTGTTATATATTTTGTTTCATGGTTGTCTTCTTATAACTGGCCGCCAAAATTAATATATTTTTGTTCATAAAACTATGAGAAAATAGTTACATAAACTTTAATTTTCATAATAAATTTTTTTTATTTTGTAAATACATAAACATGAACACACCCGAACACAGTTTGTATGACGTCATAAACAACCTTCATTTCGTCTGTTTCGCCATCTTAATTTGTGACGATAACGCTGCCTTTTAGATGATCACAGCTGTAAATAATTTTTAAAATGTACCACAGATGCCACAGAAAATAAATATCTAAACAATTATTTCAAAGTTTGTATTTCAATAATGCATAAACGGGTTGATGGAAAATATAATTGAAAACAAATAGTTTGTTAGGTGACCTGGCGATCTAGGGGTAAGGTGTCAGACTTCTGTGCTGGCGGCCGGGGTTCAATCCTCGGTCCCGGCACAGATTTATCTGATTACCAATCCCTTCCTTCACCTCTGACAAGACATCTTGTGAATGTGGGGAATGCCAGGCCTCCACCGTGGTTCGGATTCAACGTTAAACTGTAAGTCCTCCATTTCATCTCACAATCACCCTACCATTACACATTAGCGTAGGTACTTATAATCCGAACGGGTAATAAGACGTGGTGCTAATATTAATAATAATAATAATAAATTGTTTCCTGTAAAAGTTTAATTACCAAAAGTGATATCTCAACATATAATATTGCGGATCATATGGTTCAGCGAATGGATACATGAAAGTAGACATGTTAGGCCTACGTTTTGTTAATTATAAGCTACTACCACACTAATAGCAAATGGACTGAAGGCCAGTGTTTCAGCAAATACCTGTGTTTTTATGTGTTTTTAACACCGCGTCTTATTACCCGTTCGGTTTATACGCATATCTCAATCTGAATTTTACTGCTATATCGTAAATACTTAATCGTTCGCCAATTTATTTTCCTTTGATCCGCTCAAACGTGTTTATTTCGAATAGATTTCGATATTTTCGTACGTCTCCTAAACATTTGGGAGGGAGTATTTCCTCTCCCCTCCCCCCACCGGCCCACGGTTCCCCATCCCTGTAGGTGAGGGCTGTAAATCGTTCCTAGTGCACCCAGTTGGAATTGAGCACAGACCTCGTGGGTCAGAGGCTGCTACACTATTCATGCGGTCAGCCCGTCCGGATCCATACTTTCGTCATGAGCCCCCCTCTCTCTCCTCAGTGACGTCATACTACCAAAACGTCATCACGGGAGTACTCGTAGTATCATCTGTCAGCGATGAACAACATACTCCCAGCACATTTCAGGAACTAAAAAAAATAAAAAATTAAAGTCCGATGATTTAGTTCAGTCAGTAGCGTGTCTTCCTGCTGAAGGTCTTGGGATCTAATACCGGCAGGGCTGAAAATGTATCATTGGTGAAATGTTGGTGTCCCTTTTTAGAGTGATAAATGTACGCTCGGAGTCTGCGTGTTGTGTCTGTTCTAGATTTAAGTTAGTTTATGAGTCATGTGCTGTAATTATAATATTAACAAAATTGGACGTATTTAAATTTCTCTTTTTGAACCTACCAATTATATCAGCACACGATTTTAAACTAACTTAGATCTAGAACAAACATCCAACACGGTGACGTGGCTGTCTAGGGGTAAGATGTCAGACTTCTGTGCTGGCGGCCGGAGTTCAATCCTCGGTCCCGGCGCAGATTTATCTGATTACCAAACCCTTCCTTCGCCTCTGACAAGACATCTTGTGAATGTGGGGAATGCCAGGCCTCCACCGTG
>CABFOV010002493.1:0-28602 GCA_902141375.1 Timema poppense
AAAAAAAACTATCTACACAAAGTTCATCATTCAAACAAATGTAATCATGTTTCAAGAGAGTTATCAATCTTTCCATATAATATGGTTTCTGAAACCAATATGCAAGCTAAAAGCCAACTTTAAATATATTGTAGTCTTAGCAGAGTGTAAACACGGAGGATAGCTACATATTTAAATATATTCAATATTGTATTCGTATTTGTACGAAAATACCTGTGAAACTGAGTTGGATAATCTTTAATGTAAATGTTTCTTCGGCCAAGTGTGGTATAATACTGTACTATTTTCGAACAATAAAGGCAAATTCACATGTACTCTGAGATTTGAAAGCAGTAAAGTGAGTCAGCAACTCTTAGTGGTGCAGCTGTTCACACACACGTGGAAATTTGGGAATCTCTGTTCACCCATGATGCGTTGAATAATGTCACACATAAAACGTAAATATTAAAATCAGTGCAAGTTACTTGATTTAAGATAAAAAGTTTTACTTACTGCCTGGGTTTCATTTTGTCACCGATAAACCTCATAGCCTCAAATAAACTGTTGTTTTTAAATAATCACTTTTATGATTGAAAGTTTGCGTATACACTGTTCAGATCTTCTTGCTTGACGGGCTATCTGTAGAAGCGCTGAAAAGTTGAAATTATCTCTACTCGAGCAGTGTGGGCTACGCTGGCCACGCGGACTTCTTGTGATTGGATGTCATGAGACCAAATAGCAGCACTACTCTCGTTTTACAGTGAACGTGTGAATCTACTGTAACACGTGATATATTTGGAAACTTGTTTAACCTAGACATAATGTTAATTTTCATATTTTGCACACACACAAAAAAACAAACCAAGAGGTCTAAAAAAATCACATAATTTTTATTGTTTTTACTAGATGCATCAGTGAATTTTAAATAAAAAATTCAAATTTTATAGAAGTAACATTGTTCATTTGTTTTTAAGCTATTATATTTAACTCCTTTGGGTGGATATAGGATAGTGTCTACGAGGGAAACCATCGATTTGGAAAGAGATGGTAGACCCCTTAAGGAGGAAACTGAATTGTACCCACTCTGAATGGTCTCTATTTATAATTTTCTCTAACAAACAACACAAATAAGAATTATGCTTTGTATCCACTAGAATTATCTGCATTATATCCACTAAATCCTGCATTGATACACACTCTGAATGGTCTCCACTTAAGTCAGTTTTCAACGTGATACCTACACGGAGGAAAATTAAAACTATATCCTATGTTGAACTAGTAACTAAAGTTTGCTGGTCAATATGTATTTTAGACTCCTAGACACATTATATTTAATTTTTCGGTATATGCTTTCTATGAGACTGTTAAAAACTACATTTTCTCTTATTTGTTTTGATCTTGTTAAGTTGGTGTAAAACAGGTAGGGATTTTATTGGGTTTGGAGGCACAGTTGGTAGACCAACTCTCTTTTTTTTTTTATATCAATTCCTTTATTTTAGCGGGCTCATGATTTTACCTATTGATACTGCTTTTAATATTCATAATATCTCATTTTGCCGATACTTGCAATGACTAATTTTCAAACCTCAGCAGTGAAATTGGAAGATATTGAGAAGACTGAGTTAAAGCTTTTCAACCTTGGAGTTTCAACACTAGACATACATACTTTTCCTCTCATCAAGCAAGAAATAAAAGTATACCTATATATTTTTCAATTATACTCTTAAGCATCTTTATGTCCATATACTATCGTTAATTTCTAGTATAGTATTTCTGAATGTTAGCATTCAGAAATATGTTTGGGCATATCCTTCCCATTTTAGGCGAGTTTTTTTCCCATTAGATATTTAATGCACTTTATTAGGCACACAAGAGTTTATATAGTCGAATGATACAAAGACTTGACATTCAAACAAAATTCGACAATACATCGCCCATATAAATCACTTGGAATGTAAATATTGATGAGATTAAGTATAACTTTCCTGTAATCATGTGCTCTGGATGGTTGATGACATCTCATGATGCTTTGTGTTACAATCGGGACCTTGCACAGTGTGCACTAAAATTGCTACGATGCCATTGGATGTGTACCACTCACGTTTAATTATTCCATTGAATAGTTTATTTTGTCTCTGATGATTAATTTAATATAGTAACTCTTGAAAGATAGGTTAACCTTTTATACATATAATTGGCTCTCTGTAATGATGGTTCTGAAAGTTAAAGTTGACATTGCTTCTATTATATGCATCTCTCTGGACATCTGTTATGTGCTGTGGACTATTTCTCTTACAGACTACAGAGCTTCCAGGTGACCTAGCGGTCTAGGGGTAAGGTGTCAGACTTCTATGCTGGCGGCCGGGGTTCAATCCTCGGTCCTGGCAAAGATTTATCTGATTACCAAACCCTTTCTTTATCTCTGACAAGACATCTTGTGAATGTGAGGAATGCCAGGCCTCCACCGTGGTTCGGATTCCACGTTAAACTGTAGGTCCTTCATTTCATCTCACAATCACCCTACCATTACACATTAGCGTAAGTGCGTATAACCCGAACGGGTAGTAAGACACGGTGATAATAATAATAATAATAATAATAATAATAATACAGAGCTTCCAGATATAATTTGTAGCGTGTATTCAGCCAATTAGAAATGAATGTTGGTGAACCAATATGATATATGTTTATCTTTAGTTTATTTAAAGTTTCGTCTTGTGGCGCTTAATATTGTAGACAGCCCTTTTTGATGTAGAAGATAGACACACATATGAGTTCATATCCAACAAACAATTGCCACTGATTGTAGACATTTAATTGATAAACTATATGTATTAATCATTAAAAGTTTATAAGTCCAACTTGTAATGAACAGCTTTCTTATCTTAATAAATTTTGCAAATATTGCCCATTTGACCCCTTGTTTTCAAGACGACATAATAGAATTACTCCAAGAGTATAGAATGAAACAATTGTATGTAATTTCCCATATAGTTAAGTCTAAGAACAAATATTTTAAAACTTTTTTTTGATCAAACTAACCTTAAATAACTTTCTCTCCGAATAACATATATTTATAATCAAATGAAACAATATTTAGCCTAAATACAAATTTTTAATATAATTACTATAGCTATTTTAACCAATTTGAAATGTTCAAAACTAACCTAAATAAGACTTGTTTATTTAGAAATATAAAACTACTTCCTTATTTATTCCATAAAACATTCCACAGGAAACCATTCTAAACAAAATTATTAGTCATTTTTGAAATATTTAAGATACTCAAAGCGTATAACCCGAACGGGTAGTAAGACGCAGTGCTGAATATATAAGATGCTCAAAAATTACTCTTAAGCAAACTACCCTTAAATAACTTTTTTTTCCTTAAAACAAGTATACATTGATATTTAACAATTAAAACACTCCCCAAATATCCATTTAGAGCAAAATTGTTCTAGAGATTTTAAGAAATTTCAAATTTTCTAAAATCAGTCATCAGTAAACTATGGTCCCATAATTTTAGGAATGGAATCAAAATAACGATTTTATCCATCACTACCACATTAGCATAATCAATTATATATGAGGTGACCTGGTGGTCTAGGGGTAAGGTTTCAGACTTCTATGCTGGCGGCCGGGGTTCAATCCTCGGTCCCGGCACAAACTTATCTGATTACCAAACCCTTCCTTCACCTCTGACAAGACATACTTGTGAATGTGGGGAATGCCAGGCCTCCACTGTGGTTGTGGAGTGGTCAAATGGGGCAGTTTACTTTCTTTATAGCCCCCAACCACCCAAAGATCTCCCTATTTGCATTAAAGGCATTTATTTTGTTCTTTTTATTATAGTGATTTTTGAACCTAGCTCTCTTAGAGGCAATGACTATTGTAAAGATAATAATTTTATAGGCAAGTTTGAGGAAACTTTCAAGCTATATTTTTTTCATGAATATAATTTGAATATAATATTGATTCAAATTAATAGCATATTTAAATTCTTAAAGTTATTTTGTGTGAAATATGGGTGGGGGGGCGGGGGGGGGTTGAAATTCCCTTGTTATATGCTATTTGAATCCTTTGGGTAGTAACATCTGAGATCGATTCCCATACTTTGTGTTATTCATGTTATATAGGGTCAAGACTAGTCATCAAAAATAAGACTATTCAATCAACATATAACCTCTCTTCCCCCACTTATCCCCTATACATCCCCCAAAAAAGAAGAAAAAATGGCAAATCTTGCAAAATGAAGGACAAACTTAAATGTCATCTTCTTACTCATAGTGGCTAAAGACCTATCTATCAAATGAGATGTTTGGGGCAATTCTTTCAATTTGAAGGCCCATCTTAGATACCTTATTCATATTGTACAAATACCTCACTAATGATGCTTGAGTCATGTGTGTCACTATGTAGGGCGATCTTCAAAGATACATTCATAAGACAAGCCATTTACCTTTTTTATAGCCACCCACCCAACAATTTCTTAATCACATCCAAACCACTAAAAAAAATATATTCATGTGGTCACATTCATTAAAACAATTTAAAAAAATCATTTATTAGAAATAATTCAGATTTATATTTTATCATATATAGGTGCATATATAAAACAATAATGGATAAACTCCAACCCATGACCCATTTACCCATTGATGAGGGAAAATGATAATAATTGTGTAACTTGAAACCTTAGAAAATATAAGTGAACTTGACCATAAAACAGAAAAAACTAGACATTCTCAACAAATAAAAAGAAGATAATATAGGCCATTGTTATATTTAACTAACTCATCTCCGAGGTTAAATTTAGCAATCAAAGGTTGAGTAAACTAATAATTAACCCCAACACATGGCATTGCTTTAATTTTGTTCTCCCCTTCCATACTTGAAAACTGGTTAGGTTTTAACAAAACGAAGGATCACAATGAAATTCAACAATGATATTAAAGATTTATTTTGTTCTGATTCATTCTTTGTTAATTAATTACTTACATGTGCACATCAAGTTTATAATCAAATCTTCATATCACTATCAATCATCAAGTCTTTTGATAATGATCACATTTTATCACCCATCAAATATTTCTTTTGTAATTACATCATCTCAATTATCAAATCATTATGTTATTATTTTCTTGTATATGTTGGGATCTATTTTTACAGGATTTTGACATCTATATTAATACATAAACAGTACAAGATAGTTTATTCGATAACTCTAGCATATGTTGTTATCGAAGGTTTAAGGTGTTAAACTAAGAAAATTTTAAAAATATGTTGCCATTGTAAACAATAAAATGGGGAATATTATGTGTCAAATATCGCCTTGTATTCAACTGGACATTGTGAATTTAAGCTATAATATTGTTTGTTGATTCGTCTGTATCAGTGGTCACACTTGTGTTAGTGGGGGTGGCTAAGAGATCAGGGTTTGAATCCTATAAATGTGTATTGACAGGGTATTTTCTTAAATAGCTTCTCACTGCCTCTATGTAAATGTGGGTTTATTACCTCCTACAATTCTACCATCCTCATTCATTCCATTAGCTTGATTACTGTGTGTAGCCCAAACTGGTAAAAGGCATGGTGGAAAAATATAGTCCAGTCAAATATTACCAAATAATTATTTTTGGATTATTACTACTGCAGTGCTTGTTTTAAAGTTTATCCTTACTTACTACTAAATATGTCATTTAAATCTTTTTAAGAGCTGTTAATTGATAATATACTTTATTTTATGTATTGTGTCCAATCAGAAGAGCTCTCTGCATATATAAGGATGAATAAGGTAGAATTTAAAGGAAGTACACACCCATTTGCTTATAGGGTAATAAATTGTTTAGGAAAAATACTTTAATACACCCAGCCAAGATCTTAACCTCTCCAGCAGACCAGAGAAGAGAAGGATGAAGTCTTTGTTCGTGGGCCCACAACGTAGGTAATTGGCAAATTGATGTTATAATTTGAAAGTTGAAAAATGATACCTGGACACGGGAATCAAACCCAAGACCTTTGGCTTAGTATGCCAATGCTCTACCTCTGAGCTATCCAGGAATCGTCCTGTGCCCAGGGTCATTCTTCACTCATATTTTAAGGCAGAGTCTATGATGGACGTATGGAAATCATCGGTTACTAATGTGTGATTTCTTTTATTAAGATCACGAGCTATCAGATAACGCAGCCACCTTCGACTCGGAGTTGGCTTCATGCTGCCACTTGTACAATTATTATAATTGTAAGGGATCGCATATTTAAGAATCAAATAGCCGAAGCTATTATTTATGCTATTTATTGAGGAATTCACCATCAAGATATATTCTGACAATTGAAAAATGACACCTGGACACGGGAATCGAACCTGGGACCTTTGGTTTAGTACGCCAATGCTCAACCACTGATCTATCCAGGAATTGTTCTGTGCCCAGGGTCATTCTTCACTCTTATTTTAAGGCAGAGTCTATGATGGACGTACGGAAATCATTGGCTACTAGTGTGTGATTTCTGCATTTTATGGCCTTCTTTCCAAAACCTAACTTTATTTTGAAAATAAAATTTTCCCTTTTTTTTAGGAATTTTTGTGAGGGTATGATGTATTTATTCTCCAAGAGTACTATAGAAGTATCAATGAGCACTTAGCAGTAAGTACTTATTAATTCATATTCTTGAGGAATGTTGTCACATCGTGTAGGCTTTTCTCATTTTACTCTTAAGGCTAAAAGTTTAGGAAGAGGTATTTAACTTTGAGTGACCTGTTTCAGTGACTGACTGCTATATGCCATCACTCTTGTGTTAAACTGGCTTGCTGAAGACTGGAAGATCCAGGTTCGAACACTTGTTGGGCCTACTAAGGGTGGTTTTTCACAAATGGTATCCCACTCTGCTTTCACGAAAATGCAGGTAGATTACCATACCTCTAAAATGCTTCCTCATCCCTCCATAGCCTATCAGAGTAATTATCATGCATATAACCTTAACAGGTAGAAAGACACTTTGATAAAAATAAAATAATTTTGAGTGACAGCAAACATGTCTAATTAGAGGAGAGTATTAAGAAATGATAACATACCCAGTTATTCAACCACTCTAAGCTAAATATGAAAAGCTTTATTTTTAAGTGTTATTCTTAAAAGTTAAACAATGTAAGTTGTTGGATGGCCAGTTTGCTTGGTGGAAAAGTGGTGGGGGCTACCAAATTGTTGATCTTTTCACTCTGACTTCATATTTCAAGTAATAAGTAGTCTAATGTTTGTGTTCATTGTGTGTAGCTTATAAGTTTTTTATAGTTTTATTAATAATTGATTTGACTTATTGATAAATGGGGCAAAATAAATATTACTAAGTGTGGAATTTCTTTAAATGACTTAAAGAGTGAGTGATCAAGGATATTATTAGTTTGGTTCTTAAGGTAAATTACATAAAGTTTACATATTGTAAGTCTGCATACTCATTTCTTATTTTGGTGTGTCTACAAATTAAGTACTTCAAGAAAGTTCTTGCAGTTTAAATTTAAAATGTACATGGACTAGCTTAATCAAACCGATTTTTTTTCTCGATAAAACTCAATTAAGCCAGGAATTTGATGTCATGAAAAAAAGGTGAATAAGTTGTGAATTTGGTCAATTACAACAACAAAAATCGGGGAAAATGTTGTTTTACTCAAAATATGAAATAAAAACATAATTAAATCAATAAATTACAATGTGATTCAAATTGTCTTTTTTTGTGTGTAGCTTTGTAATATATTTTATAACTTTCTAATTCCTAGTTGACTATGTTTATTTCAATTTTAAAACTTATTATTATAATTATTCATAAAAATGTGGGTGAGGTGGGGTACTAGAAGGCTTTAATATACTTTCGAGTCGAGAATTTTAGGAAATGATCAGGGAAAAGCTTCGGAATTTCATAGGTCAAGTTGAATAGATTTTTATATAAATAATTTTAAATTATATAGGTCTACTTTATTTCCTATGTTCCCAACATGGTAAGTAGCTGGTTGGTCTGCTTCAAACCAGCATTAGATAATTAAATTTACTTACCCTTTTTTCAATTAAAAATATGCATGGGTAAAGTTTTTTTTACAAACATTAATTTGAAATAAAATGACATTATTTAAAATAAATGGTACAGAACTCTGCACAGACTTTCTCGCTCGATTGTTTGACAATGGAGATATTTACTCAACACTCGTAATATATGTGAAACGAAATAATATACACTAGCGAACCCAAGCATAAATTGCACTATACTTATGTAAAACTTTTTTTTAGTCCCGGTTTTAAATTTTATAATTTTGTTTTTAAAGAATTAATGTCCTCATTTGTATGTTTGGACTGATAAAAAAAGATCAATGTTGGGTCCACAAGGGTCAACACTTCGTATTAAAATTTCAACTTCTGGTTAAATTTTTTGACATTTTATTAGGTGTTGCAAATCTTCATGCCATCGCATTGCTATTAAATTCCTCATTTATAAATTTTGACCAATAAAAATTGTAAATATTAACTATTGAGTCTAAAATGGATATAGATCATTGTTGTACAGACATTTCTCCTAAGAGGTTTAAAGAAAAACAACTTAAACTTTTAGAGACTTACTTATATTTAATTACTCGATGGCATTGGAGAATTATTGCGGTAAAACTTAAGCAGTATATCTTTACAACTAAAGCTCACATAATTGTATTAATATATTTGCCAATGTCTCAGAAACTGTTGGATTTTATAAAAATATATTTCATATAAAAGTTTTTTTATTTTTAATAGTACTACAATTTTGCAATGATAAGTTATTTAGTATCTACAAATAGTTGCAGAGATACAGAAGTTTCTGCTTTTGTTAAGTACCCTAAAATTCATTTTCATGGTAAAACGAAAATAGCCAGTCTATTTATAATCTTAATCAACACCTAGATACAAATTTTAATTTAAATCGTTAGTCAATTTTGAGAAAATTGATTTTTTCTCTTTTCGCTCTTTCTTAAACTAATCTTAATTTTAAGTTTAAACAGACGTAATTGCAAAGACCACTTTTTAGGGTTTGGGGGGTCGCAATACTTTTACCTTTTGTGTTTGAAAGTTTTAATATATATATACTTACGTATAGCGTGAAAGTTATTGGTTTTATAAAAATAAGCCTTTCATAACATATTTGTATAATAAAGAAATCTACATATTTGTAACGATAAGTAATTTAATATTTCAAATAATTTAGGAGATATTATAAAAAAAAGATAATTTTGTAACACTATGGAATCAATTGCGTCGTTGGGTGTCGATTTAAACGCTACGGATTAATTCCCTGATATAATAATGCTGTGATGATGCTTAGGTTGTCTATAGCTCCGTGGTCGAGCACTAATTAGAACGATATAATTAATAAATGTGAGAAAGAGAACTGTTGATGGCTGTTTATTCACACAAGGTTTATTTAAATGACATCTGTTAATTACTTATACATACTCCAATTAAATGCTTTATATCACTGCACACTTGTGATATTAATGTAAGTTATTTTATACTGTGTTAGACTGTGACTGCCAGTGTGTGGCTCTGACTGACTTGTGCGTGGGCGTTTGGATCCCGGGTGTAGATGTTTGGATCCTGGGTGTCTGGCTGATACGCACAAACGGTTTATATATGACATACCCCTTGCATCTTTTCCCCCTCGCCAACAGTGTAAAATCTAACTAATAGAAAGAGTCCTGGCGATAGGTTTTGTGAAGGCTAGCTTCTTATTGGTATAGGGAATTGGCGTCTTTGCCAAATACTGCGGAGTTGTTCCTTTTAACAGGAAATAGCGCAGTTGTTCTTTAATAGGCAATATGGTATAAAAATATATTTTAAAGGTGTAATCCTTTTCACATTATTTCTGAGAAGCGCGTGTTTCTTCATGGATGAATCTTAAAAGGATATTCTACATATATTACTTTAAAGAAAAATTACCTTCATCCATGAGTTTTTTTTATATAATTTAGAGTAATTCAAAACAATATCATTACAACTTATGCATCAGACCGGAGCCCTTAAAGTCATTTTGCCGAAATATTGAGAGAAGCCATTTTTTTTAATATCTATAAATGTTTAGAAATTAAATTTAATCAAAATCGTTAGATCGTAATTATAATGATAGAATTCAATGTGAAGAATAGTTATAAATGTAGGATAGAAAATATGTTATAAATGGTACTGAATCTAAGATCAATTGAAAATTTAAGTAAAAATACTGTCCTTAATAGCTAAGAGGATATTAAATATTAAATATGAGTGAATATCCTCTTAGATATTAAAGACAGTATTTTTACTTAAATTTTCAATTGATCTTATATTCAGTACCATTTATAACATATTTTCTGTCCTATATTTATAACTATTCTTCACATTGAATTCTATCATTATAATTACAATTAAATATTGTTTCCTTACTACAACTCATTATGTTTTTAGAGCCGATTTTGAGAATATCGACTTTTTCTCTTTTTGCCCTTCACTAAATTACCCTTAATTTTAGGGTTGGATAACCAATTCCAAAAAACCCTCGGGGCAACCCTATGAAAACCCTAGATACCAAGTTTTAGCCCGATCGGTAAATAGTTTAGGCTCTAGTTAGAGGTACAGACAGGCAGATAGAAAGTCAAAAACAACTTTTTTGGATTGGGGGATCATGAAACGTCAAGATTCATCAAAATCTTGAGTTTGATTTTTTTTACAATCACAATACTTTCTCTACCTGTAAGATAGCGAGGAAGTAAAAATATTTTAAAAATTCCATGGCGTCAACTTGCAATCAAGCCATAGAGATAGGGTTGTTGTGGCTCTGTTGGTGAAGACAGTGCCAAGATCAGCACAATGAACCCTCCAGCTGTTAATCTCAGTTTTATAGAACAGATTCTCTACTTTTTCATTCAAGTGGCTCTTCATTTGTTCTCACAAGGCTGTGTTGACCTCATTCCTGATCCAACTATTTCGTATAAAATCTTAAACTGCCGAGATTGAACCCAGGATATCTGGATCTGTAGCCACGAACTCTAACCTCTAGATCACAGAGGATGTTTATTTAATTGTTTTAGCAAACAAAAATAAACAAAATGATCTGTTCAAATTGCATCCTGAATTATAAATAAATTGTGAATTATCAAGCTTTTGAATTATTTAAATTTTTTATATAAATAACTCTAATTTTGTAGTAAACTATGTTTTATATTAAATTTTATTTACACATTTTAATGGTAATAAAACTAGTATATATACATTTTTAATAACCATAACCTAATATTTATTCTAGCACTGCGTCTTACTACCTGTTCAGGTTATACACTTATGTGTTAGTTACACTAATGGGTTAGGAAGGTTTAATTTAGAGGAAATGCACCTGCATCTGCTTGGAGGCCGAGTTTAAAACGATTTAGCGAAAACCATTTTCAATTCACCCAACCGGGATAGAGCCCTGATCTCCCCATCTTTGGCAGTCTAGTCTAAGATGAGAGTAGCGCGTTAGACCACACGGTCACCGAAGCAAATCAGAACCTAATTAAGTACTGAAAAGAACAGGAACTTATAAAAAAGTTTAGATAACCAGAGCAGGAACCAGAACCTTTACATATTTAGATTCGACTCCTTAAGACATAATTGATGTAGGTGGTATGAATTGTGTAGGAATCCAATAGTCCACTATCAATGGCATTGAGTATAAATATTTTCTAACAATACTTGCATGAGTACTAAAATTTGGTGGTGTGTTCAACACATATTTTACAAAACATTTTTATTCTGAATCAGTTGTTAAAAGTCTCACATCTAAAGGCCTTTTAAAAATCTGGGGGTTTTTTTGGCCATGAAAACCGATAATTATGCTGGAATTTTATTCTAGATTTTGAGTGGCCACCCAGTTTATTACTAATGCAAACTCTGCCGTATTTCTAACAGTGAGATGTGAATAAGTACAAATCAACAAGACTCATCTTTGCAAACAGAATTTTAAGTTTTCATATTTACATGTCAAAGGCAAATGTTTATTTTTGACTAATATAAGTAAATATTAATATTTAATGTTATTCGATCAAGTAACCTGCATTAATTCCAAACAGGTACCTACAGATAATTAATTTAAAAAATGTTTTTATTTTTACTACTTATTCTAAAGAAGTACCAAGAAAAATTAACATAGTTAACTCTAGTCTAGTTGGACTTAATTTTATGGCGAACGTGGTCTAAGAATGATTTTTTGACCAATAAAATATATCCTTAACTGTAACCATTAGTTTCAATGACCTTATTTTATAATTTAGTATAATATAGTGAAGTTGTTTACCGACAGGTTTGGAATTCTCATACCTCTTGACTTGGCATATTGGTTCAAAGATTCTACAGCACTTTAAGGTTTTAAGGATTGAAAAGGAAACTTATCGATAAATCTCAATAAAAGATTTGGAAAACTTCTATCTATGTATATTTTTTATTAAAGCTTGGTGAAGGTTTGTAGTTATTACAATGTATAATTGACTTGAACATTCTATGACAAAATATTATGGTAGGAATGTTAAACACTTTTGACATGGCTTTTTTTTTATGAAATGATTTATATTTATTTGAGGTTACATTTTTATAGATAATAAATTTTAAATTAATATGTAATGAAGGCATTGCGTATGAAATACAACAAACGTTCGTGAATTTTGACATATCTATTTCTATAAAATCACAGCATATTATATTATAAGGGTAAGGGTAAATAACAAACTTGATATCTATAGACTTTTAATTTGGTATAAACATTGTTTTTACGACTAGACAATACAAGACCTAAAAATACAATGACGCAATATGATTAGAAGTGGTAATATTATCGCATATTTTTATCTGAACGATACACACAATTCTTTTTATTGCTTCAAAGTTTAACTATATATATTTTTAATATAACGCCTTATTTTTGCACCTGAGCAATTTTGTGATTTTTGAGTGATAATTTCACAGCTAAAATAAAAAAACTAATACAAGGTAATATACATAAATTATATGCATAGTTGTACATTTTATTCTAACAATATTAATCCTAACAAGACCTTCACTAATTGTTTGAGAGCATCAGATAATTTGACAGGTTGATGCAGAATACAAAGATTGTAAATAAAGTTGAGTTGCATAAAAGTATGGCTTATTATAAAAACAAAAACTAATTATAAATCCTATCATTTGACTGAAATGTTATTAACTTATATAAATATATGGAAACTGATAGGTAAAGGTAGTTTTGGAAAACAAATTGACTGTAGGCCCTAAGTACATGTCCATTATAATCTCAAAGAAAAGTTTAAACAACACAAGAGAAAAACAATAATACAAACACTCACATTTTATAAAATTACAAATACAGGAATGACATTTGTACATGTATGGTTATATAAGTAGTCCAGTATGTGGAGCTATTTACCTGTCTAGAGGTCATTTTACTAACACATGTCTTAACACTAGCTTTTCAAAAGTTTAACAAAACTAGAATAGGCCCTCATGTATGCAAATATAGTGCTTGGTTAGAAAATATGAATAGCTTGACAAACAATCATTGACCTTTCACCTCATCATAGCTCTAATAAGCTAACCAAAACTGTATTTTAATTTATTACAATAAAGATATGACTAGTGAGAGATATGATAAGTTTTATTTTCAGTCTAAGGAATCAGTGCAAACACACTGCTGAGCCTAAATATACATCACAAACTGATAATCAAACAAATCACATCTTTGTTTATATTAAGGCCCTTGGCCCTGTAGAGTGCAAGGGTGAAAGGCATGGTGTGGCTTCACAACTGACCAAAGTATCCTTCTGCGCCAACAAGAACAGAGGGATCGTAGATGGCAATAGCTACCGGACAGGTCTTGCGAAAAAATCATGCATTTGAAAATATAGGTTTTCTCGAGAACGAGTGAAATTTCTATGTTAATATTTTCAACACTCCTTCTAAGCTAATGTATCAATGTTTACTAATGGTTACATTTTCTTATTTTTTGCTATGCAGCCAGCAGTTTTGTATTGAAAAATGTCAATTTTATCGATATTTGATAACTGTTAAAATCATAGAGGAGGTGTGTATATAAAAAGTATAACTTAATCAACATGCTTTAATCCTTGAACAAACCATTTCTGAAAAGAAAATTGCTCTGCATTTCCACGCCAAATGAAAAGGGCCAATCACCTCAAGGTAGATTTACTTTTGAGCCAAATAATAATAGATACAATTGTTTAGTTAATTTGGTCAGTTATCTCCCATAAAATTAACAAAACAGATTATTTAGTTTCCTAAAGTTTCAGGTTAAATATTGTCAAACATATTTAATTTTACATTTAAAAAAATTATACCATACCAATGCAAATTGTCTTTCAAGTTCGAGTCTGTAGTGGACCATAATACATATCAAATCCCTTATCAAATTTTTACTTGTAAATTGTTCCCTCCTATTATCTATCATACTTTGCTAAAGAAAACCGATGAACATAAAAAGGAATGATCTAATTTACGAATGTAATCAAATCAAGCCACCTACACTGGCACTCCATGAGCTGCTACTGATTTGCAAAATTATTTTGAACCAAAAGGACAATAAACCCAGTTCCTTAAAAGATGGCTTTTATCTCAGGCAGGAGCAACATTTCATAAAAGCCACCTAAATAATGAAATAATGCTTCTTATTATTGAGATTGTTTTTAAATGTTAGGAATTAAATATTTGGAGGACTGAAAGTGTTGGTTGACATTTTTAATTAGTTTTGCAATACCTCTACAATGTTTTCAATTGTTTATAAGACCTGTATAATAACAAACCAAATATATCTTCTTACCATACTCAATGCTTATTTACACCATTCACTTTACATGGGATAGCTAAGAGATAGGTGTAGTAAGGAGATTGGAATGGTTTATCACTACTAGTATAAATCATTAGATTATTAATTTTTTTTAATGCTATTAATTATTGTTAATAGGATGCAAACTATTGGTAAGGTAAGCATGTAAAATTCATTTTGACAGCCATTTAAGCTTGTGTGTGCAATCATAGGATATATTTTTAAATAAGTCTGGCCTTTTTTTTAAGCAAAGATGATATTTAAAAAATGTGTATTGGACAAGGATTTGAAGCCATAACCCTTGACTTTATGTGCCACTACCCTAACAACTGATAACCCCTAATCACAAATCTGAATCTTATTCCTGCCCATTCACAGTCGAAACATCACGGGCATGGAATGCGCTACCTCCCACAGTAAGGGACTTGACTGGGTTAGCTGCTTTCAAAACCTCAGTCAAATGGAATATTATTTCTAAGAAAATATTACTCTTCGTGCTTTTGTAAACATTTCAAATGACACTGTTTATAAATAAATGCTGAAGTAATTGTATGAATGAAAGAATGAATGGAAGTAATCTAACGATTATATTTAAAATTTATACAATCATTTTATAATCACTATTGTTATTATAAGCTTGTTTAGTTTAATTGGTCAAGTGTAAGACAAGGCAAACTAGCCTTAACTTCGCCAAAATGTTGCAAAATAAAGACAGTAAATAAATAAATAAATGACCCAGTTCAAATTAAAATCACACGTCTCACTTTAGGAGCATTATTAAACACAATTTTTGTTTTTGTATACCAATGGGTTATTAATATTGGGTATCACATTTTTAGAAAATTCTAGCAATTCATATGCTTTCATACCCCTTTCATATTAAGAAACTTTGACTTTCTTGGGGTTTGAACCAATTAATTTTCCAAAGTTAGTAGAGTAATAATTTGATTCATAGTCCCATACAAGCCAGAGACCATTATATCAGATAGAAGCATGAAATTCAATGTTAAAATCAATTAAGTTTTCAAATTATATTACATATTATTTTACATATTAATATGCAATCATATAATTACAATTAACATTCAATAAACATTTGATTGAAACTCATGAACCTTCTTCCAAATATTTTCAAGGGGAAAACTTTGTATAAAATGATATGTAAAACATATTGGCACAAAAACACTTATCATTTGGGGCTTAGGAGTTTCTAATGACACAATATGAAAGCTAACACTTTGCACTGAGGTAAGAGTGTGCAAAGTCTTTTCTTTTTATTCATTCAATGCGAAAGTGATTTGAATATATGAAATATTCCCAAATCTTAATAGCATTTTTTTCTTTTTTCTTTAAAGTTGATCAAAAATACTCTATTGCTTATATTTATTTATCTTTAGACACAAACTATAATTTACACAAATTTTTTACTGGAACAAATTTTATCCTAAACTAATAAATCAATTTATAATTACAATAAGAAAATTAATTATTACATTAATATTGTAATAGGCCCTACCTAACGACCTCATCATGTCGACAGACCTATCAAACATAATAACAATAATAGTGTAATGAAATTAACAGTAAAGAATCATAGCAATTTAAAATGAAATGTCCTTTTAGAGTGATTTTTTTTAAATTGTTGACGTCAGATATGTTTTTTCAAAGCAAACTCGAAGCTCATAACTATTTGAAGTGAAGTCAAAGTTTTTTAAACTTCGCACAGCCATACTTGGGACTATGTTTTTTCAATAAACTTCAAGGGTCATTAAGTGTTTTTGAAAGGTTACAACTATCCCTCCTTAATCAAAGTTAAAATCTTAATATATATTCTTCTCTAAACCTAAAGAGGTTACACATATACATAGTACACACATCTTATACAGTCCTAATGTTTGGCTGGCTAACAAATATATTATAATTTCGTTGTCTAGAATGAATCCAATATTTACAAACATTAATCCACATATATTTTCCACTATCATAAAACATTATGCAAAAAAAGTCAATATCACTTCAAATGTTCCACCATACTGTTGACATTTTAACATTGAGAACAAAATTTGAATACATTTCATGTTTAGACATCAAAACGTACAATAAGCTGCTTTTCAGTACTTGCACTAATGTGTGATTAGCAATATTATATTTACAATGTACATTGTTTTAAAATAAAAAGCAAAAATTGATAAAATTACAAATATTGATATTTTAGTTTATTAGGTACTAACAAATGAATATGTTAATTTTTGTGTACATTTACATAATTGTGTACATATTTGTGTACATAATTCATGTTTGATTATCACAACCAGATTAGTTTGTATTTTTCACATTAAATTAGTACAATGTTAGAATATCTTGGTTGTTTAGTAAACCATAAGTCTGTGCAAATCCAATCTTTACAGTTTTAAATTGAATCTGAATCTTAGCTCACCAGCTCAAATTGATTTTGAAACAAAAGCCTTCCATTTAAATCCGAATCCAATAATTTATATTAAAAGTGTTTTGAATCAAATATTTTATAACAAATTAGTTTCAAATCAAATTCGAATTAAGTATTTTATAATGAACTAGCAGAAGACCTACCTAGCATTGCCCATGGTAGCCATACAATATAATACATTGTTACCCTGGGCAACGCTTTACTTTGCTTCAAAGGAACAAGAAAAAATCTCATTTTATATCTTCCGGGCCATTTTTTAATAATTTAAAAAAATATAATGAGTTTAAAATTCCAGCTTCAAGGTCCACATGTTTGTGCTAATTTTAAAATTTCGACCCCTTGTATGCGGTAGATATCGCTCAATGCTCATAACAAACAAACAATTCTTCATTTTATTAATATGGTTTATTATCAAATCCAAATTGACAATTATGTTATATTATATATTGTTTTGTTATGTTCAATGAAAGTATAATGCCAGTAAACTGTGTTTAAATCCTGACCAACTAAACTAGAGTGTAAATATTGGCTATATTACTCCATTAAAATGTTATACTAAAAGTGTTTTATCATATTTAATAACTGATTGAGTTTAGTTTGTATAGCAAGTTTAATTATTAAAAAGTTTGACTCTTAGATTTTAATTTCAAATTACATTCCATTAAATTTGAATCTTGAATCTATTTGGATTTGAAATTTTAAATTCTATTCATACTCTCACACATTAAATTAATCTTAAAATTGATTCCCAATCTTATCCAGATTTGTTTTCAAAATTTCCAAAGCTGTGCAACACTGCAAGCTTTCAGTTAGATTTCAAATTCTCTAAGAAGCATGTAGTTCCCTATAATATCTTAGTGTTTTAAGTGTTTTATTTGTCTTTCTTTATATGAAAAAGAAATATTTCTGAAAATTTCAAAACCATGTATAACTGTAGAAGTAAGAAGTGTAAAGGTGTAAGAAGAAATGAAGAGAGATGTGTGTCTGTTCCTATCTAGACTTAGCCTAACTATCTTTTCAGGTTGGTTTTCTTAACTATCACCGTCTTATTATACATTTCAAAGTGATTATGCAATCATTAATTTTATTATTAATAGGGGACCTGGCGGTCTAGGGGTAAGGTGTCAAGACTTCTATGCTGGCGGCCGGGGTTCAATCCTCGGTCCCGGCACAGATTTATCTGATTACCAAACCCTTCCTTCACCTCTGACAAGATATCTTGTGAATGTGGGGAATGCCAGGCCTCCACCGTGGTTCGGATTCCACGCTAAACTGTATGTCCTCCATTTCATCTCACAATCACCTTACCATTACACATTAGCATAAGTGCATATAACCCGAACGGGTAGTAAGACGCGGTGCTAATAATAATATTATTAATACAGAAATATAAGTATGTTTATTGTACATTATGTCTTGCCCAATTAAAGGTATTATTAATTAGTATAATAAATCACTACATAACAAAAGCAGCTCTCTTCCGCATCAATGAACTTTGCTCTCAGACCATCAAAAGGTCATTCATCAAACCTATGTTACACCCTCCACACCCCAGACCTCAAGCCCCTGCTAACATATGATTTTGGACACCTAGAGTACCAGTAGTTCTGCTCTTGCAAACTAGTCAAATTATAACGGTGAAATTAGCTTCTTGATCCATTATCCTTTTGACATGTGACAATCTAGTAATATGGGACTATGATATTGTGAATAAATTGATTTTATAACAATTTATTATAAAGGGGTGGTCCATAAACTACGTATGCATATTGAAGGGGAGTGGGGAGGTCAGAAAATGCATGACTTCACATTACAATTTCGAGCAGTGTTCTGTGTTAATAAACTCGACTGTGTGCACTTATAAGCAAACAATTGGCTTGGCTTTGATTGTCTAGATTGGTGAATACGTTTCAATAAATGTGTTATATACCCTCTACAATTAAATAATATTCTATTTAAATAGGAGGGGTGGAGTTAGTGTGTGGTATTGTGAGGTAATATTAGAAGGGGGGGATTCATAAAATTGTGACAATGTGTAGCAAGAGAAGAGGAAGGGGGTTTGTAAACAAAAAAATACTGTGATGTAGTTTATGGATAGCCCCAAATATTTTGTTATAACTTTTAAACTGCATATTGATTTTCCCATCACTGAAATGAGTTTCTTTTTTTTATACAAATTTAAATTTACACATTGTTAATATATGGTCAAATTATGTTTGCCTCAATGAATAAGACCCTCAAAATAATATGCTACGCACACCATAGATGCAAGATTCCACACCCAACATCTTGTATGATTGTCCTAATTAATTTCAACTTAAAAAAAGATAATGTAAAAGATTAAAACAATTATCATTTTATAGCTAATTTGTGTAACATAATAATGGCATTTTTTTTAATGTCTTGTGATGGTTCTTTGAGACTTGGTAGTAACTGTTGACACATTCACTACAAATTAGAGCTCTGTTAATAATGATTAACTTCTATATTCTACTATTATTGTGTTAAAGTGACAACATTTCAAAAGCATGGTTGGAAAAAAAAAAAAAAAAAGTGAGTTAACCATGTAAAGACAATGATGAAACAGTTGTTTTCAATCAGAAAAATCTAATTAATCTATTGTTATCAGTAGTGCTCTCAATATAAATTGGCAATAGGTTAATGAAAAGCTGGTCTCCACTTTGACCCATTGAAGATCTGACCTAGTGACTATTACAAGCCAGTTTTTGATAGTGGGGTCGACTTTGGGACTATTCATTCCAATCAAGTTAATAATAGAAAAACAAACATTATATTGTATGTCTTTGGATCGTTATTTAGTTGAAATGTTAACAACAAAGCTACTCTTGTGAATGAATTAATTATAGTAAAACATTTCTGGTCTCTGGCAGTCTAACCGATATGATGCCTCCTATGAGTAGAACTGCTGCAGTTGTTAACATAGGGATTGATCTGCTGGATGTGATGAGATTTCTGAACGTCAACACTCCCATTAGGCCACCTAGTCGGCAGCTAGCACTCAAGAAGCCGAACCCTGTAGTCCTGTCAGAAAAAAAGTAAAAAAAAAACAATACGAATTGTTTACACATTGTAATGAATTGAAATACAACTATACTTTACAAACCTTTGCAGTTTGGTTTTCTAAACGATGGCCAACATATTTTAATTACATAAGTGAACATATTTATTCACGTTTTAACAATAAATAATTTAAATCCAGAAAAATATTTTACTAGAAACAATATGGCCTTGATTTATTATCATTAATTTGTTTGCTATTTCATTTTAAGGTGCTCAATACAAACTGTTATTGGAATATGGTTTAGTGGTCAGAGATCCTAGCTACAAATCCAGAGGTTCTGAGCTCGATCCCCAACACTTACAAAATTGATTTCTTAATCAATGGGTCTGGAATGGGGTCAAACTCAGCCTTGCGAGGACAAATGAGGAGCTACTTAAATAAACTTTTTTCTTTCTTTAGCACCGCGTCTTACTACCCGTTCGGGTTATACACTTTATGTACTAATTACTCTAATGGATTAGGAATTGGGAAGGTTTAATTAGAGGAAGTGAACCCGCATTTGCGTGGAAGGAGAGTGGAAAACCATTTAGGAAAACCACCCCCAGTTCACCCGACTGAGATTCGAACCTCGATCTCCCCGTCCTCAGCGGTACAGCTCAACACGACAAGCGCTTTAGCCAACTACGCCACCGAGGCAGGTTACTTGAATAAAGAAGTAGCAGCTACGATTTAGAAAACTTTAGCTTAATAGCCGGAGGACTTGTTGTGCCGACCAGATGTCACCCTCTGTCTGCAAATGCTGGCCTTATCATCGCTAACAGTGGCAGCTACTTGGTTGATATAGCTCGTTTGGGGACGCACACCTTGGATTTTTTTGTTTTCAAGTGCACAACATCAAACTAACTGCTATTGGAATGTGGGACCACAAATTTTGTAAAGTCCAAATCACATATACTACTCGTTAAACCTCAGAGGTGGCAAACTTACCTTGCTTGGTTCCACTATTGTGTACCTTATAAGAAATAGCCATGATGTGAATAGTCAAGGTAAGAGGGCAAACAGAGGGTTTGTTGCTTGTTTTAACACCAAGTGAACCAACAAAACCTCTTTGGAGATGTTGAATAAAATTTGAAGGGGAGGCACTCAAAACAAGTCACACACACAGCAGTAAGATCATTAATTTAATTTGTGCTATGCATCAAGTGTATAATTAAGTTCTCTTATGAAAAATCTTACCAGTCATTTATTTTACTATACCTTAAGTGGGTTGAATACGACTCGATCGTTGCAATGTCTATAGTATTCCAAGCACATATGAATACAAAATTAAAAATAGCTTCAAATGCGATGACAGAAGAGTTTGTGTCCAGGAACCAAATGAAGAGTGATGTAACACTTGACAGGAACATGGCCACTCCTGTCAGGAATTAAAGAAAGAAGGAAAAAATTAAATTCTTTTATGTACTACTCATATCTTTCCAAAATGTTTTAACCAAAAAATGGATGAGTTATTTAATTGATTAAATAGAGAGAGTGTGTGTGTATGTGTGTGTGTGTGTGTGTGTGTGTGCATATTGGGTGCATGGGGTGTTGTTGTGTGGTGTATGTTTTGTGTTTGTGCATATGTATATATATACACATGCACACTTCTAATAAAAATGACAGAAAGAAGGAAAATGTTACCTTAGTGCATTAGATTCTACCCACATTTTTTCCCCTTTGGGGAGCTTTCTTCACTCAATTTTCAGGTATTAGTTTATTTTTGCATTATATTTATAAATTTATACTATCATAAAATGAAATTGTTTAATCAACATTAATTAATAACATTTAAATACAAAACAATATTTTCTACTGTAAGACAATTATAGCCTTATTTTCACTAATAAACCATTATAGCATGGGTGGGACATTTCAGGAGGACCAACCTATCATCTTCACTCGACCCATCTTGTCGATGACAAAGGCAGAGATGAATGCTCCTGGTAGGATTGCCAACTGTCCCACCAGATTTTCCCTGAAGACTTCATCTAAGTGAATGTTGTAGTCAAAATCCAGGGCGCACCCGGCTGTGAGGCTCAACACAGTGTTGTTGTCAAGTTTGCAATTTTCAAAATGGTGGGATAGGTCAGTATCAACAAACCTAACACAACACATCAAAATAATGTGAGAAATATTTTAATGTCTCATCAACAAATTTAACTATATATTCATTGTAACTCAAACTTACTTTGTTTTAATGTTTTTGTCATAATAAATTTAAAAGCACTAAGTTCAAGGAATGCTAACGTACATACTCTATGGCATTAGGAACTTGAAAGCTCATTGCTGCACTTACAAAATACTCCATCTAATCCTAATCTTGAGCTGGTTCTACCCAGTCCACCTCATTTACACCCTATCTCTTTCAGATCCATTCTAATGTTATCCTCCCATCCTCATCTAGGTCTTCCCAATGGTCTCTTCCCATTGGCTTTGCCGCTCATTACGTCGAACAAGGTTCTAGAATTTCCCATTTGCTTTGCATGTCCAGCTCGCTGTAATCTACAAGACTTTATTTCCCTAACAATGTCTTGTAATGAGTACAGGGTATGTAACCTCCTCCACTTTCCAGTAGCCTCATCTTTACTTTGGACCAAATATCTTCCTAAGCAACTTGTTTTTGAACGTGCTAAGTTTGTTTTCATCATATAAGTTAAGAGACCACTTTTCACACCCAGAGAGAACAACCGATAAAGTTTTTTTTTTTATTCTGAGTTTTACGTTCCTGAACAGAAGGCGAGGTGTCAACAATTTAATGTCCAGGTAGGCCTAATAGCATGCATTTCTCAACTGTATTCTTTTACTAATTTTCCACTCTTGTATAGTTATTGCTTGTTAAAACTGTTCCTAAAATTTTAAACTCATTAACCCTGTCAAATTATCTGTTTTTTGCAGTAATCTATAAATTATTGTTCCCAGTGTGTTCTATCTGTGATCATATACTGAGGTTTAGAAAGGAACGCTAAAAAGACTATTTCCTTACTAGCCTCGAATAAAATTTCTGCAATTCTTATAACAGCTTCCTTATTATTGCTCAACAAAACTAAATCATCTGGATATCCTAATTGCTGCATTGTACCATTTAATGTTAACCCTTCCCAACTCTCTTCCATTACCCTAATAGCATATACTGTAAGGCTAGATTAAAAAATCATGAGGAAAGAGCATCTCCTTATTTCAACCCATTATGTATTTTAAAAGTATCTGATAAGTGACATCCAATCCATACCCTGGCACGTGTGTTAGTCAAACAAGTTTCATATAATTAATTTGTTTCAACTGAAGCTCAGGCCTTTTAAAATTTTTATGTATAATTGATAAACTGTCATGTTGTATATCCATTCCCCCCCCCACTCCTCCCCCCCTAATATATGCTCAGTAATAGAAATCTGTGGTTGATCTATTTAATCAAAATACACACTGATGGTCCCAATTATTTCCTTTACATATGGCAACAATCTCATTAAAATTATGTTGGATAAAATCTTATAGCATGTTGGTAGTAGTCATTACACTTGGTTTTATTCCTCCTTTTTGAAAATGGGTAATATTTTATCACCACATCTGATTACCTGTTTGGGCTATACACATTTTAATCACAATAATGGGGTAGAGTGAGAACTCATTTTGATTAACACTTCCTCAGTACTTCCGGCCATGGTTCGAACCTTGACCCCCTGTCACTGGAAAACCAGACAATATGAGGGGGTCTGATATTTAGTCCTTGTTCCTGCCGATACAAGTTAATGGATTGTAAGAATAACTTATAAGAAATTGCACCAGCCATGAGCTAGAATGCTAACGATTAGTCACTGAGTGAAGAAACTATCTCTGGCTTAGTATTTTGGAATTGAAATCGAGCCTCTCAAATCAGAGTAAAACTCACTAATCACTCACCTAACATTTGTTATTATTAATACAGCTAGATAAGCTGTGTGAAAATATAAAGTAAAGGAAGAATCCTCACTACCTCATCTTAGCTAAATATATCACAATTATTAAGATTTTGATAAAGTGGCTAGTGAAGGCATATTTAGATATGCTACACTCGATTTTACTCAAGTATGTCTGGCTCAACTCGAGTTTCTTACGTTTATTCTCAATGCAGGAGACAAGAGAAGTTTTGGTGCAAAAGCTGTTAGCAATTCTGTGTGTGCTACACTCAGATTCATAAAGGAAGACACTCTTTTGATAGTTTTATATTTTACCAAAACAGATTTTATAGTACACGTTCCCTATTGAAAAATAATGTCAAATACAAATAATAATAAAAATTTGATCAGAAATTTTTTTTCTAAAGGTTTCTACTAAAATCCTACTAAATATAGCCAGCATATTTTTTTTCTCTTTTACTGTGAAAGAAAAGGTGGTGTGGACAGTGACCAAAAAGTTTCAACTTTCCTGCATCCTCCTACGTCAGGTTTTTTTGGGAATTTATTATCGCCAAGTTGTTTTTTACCCAATTTGTTTAGTAAATTCTTTCTTAGTTCTCACTCATAGCTTAGTGTTCATCATGCAGTTATTTGTTTACAGACCTTTTATGTAATAACCAATACATTTAAAAAAAATATTTATAACAATTTAGTTTCACTTAAAAAACCGATTATTATAAAAACTGCTTCCAAATATTTGAACATTTCCCTTGCTTGCTAATCTCCACACCACCACCCTTTCCTTATTTGTTTTAGCATGAATGCTGCTATACTACTTATAGCTTTTAAGCTGGCAAGAGTCGAGCAAAACATATCTTGATTAATAATGTGGTTCATTGTTACCTGCAGTCCTGGATAAGCGAGTCTTTGAAGTATGTTCTGCTTGACTTGACGTTAGAAAACTCTACCTTCTCAAGAGTGCAGTTTGAAAAAGTCACATGACTAAGTATGAGGTGATGGAACCTACAGTCTATAAAGCTGCTACTCATCCAGTGGACATTCTCTACACTCGTGTTGAACGACACACCCACAAAGGTGGCATTAAAGGTGACATTGGTGTTTTCAGTGTATTGGTCAACCTTCAACTGCTTGATGTAGTCGGGGAACCAAATTGTTAATCCGTAGTATCTATAATGAATATAAGTTGAGTGTGAATGTATACAAACCTAAATTAATTGATTTGAAGAAGATATTAACCATAAATGTCATTGTGTTTTTAACTTTTAACATCTAATGCTTGTACAGTAAAATCTTTTAATAGTGGACACCTTTCGAGCTCAAAAAAATATTCTTTACTAAGAGGTGTCCGTTATTTGGAAAAATATATGTTTTTAAATTATAATTCTTGAACACTCTTTAACCCATACAAACCTGAATACTGTGACTATCAACTACAGCAATATAATTATTGCACTGTGCAGTATTGTATGCAGGATAATTATGACTAATGAATAAATATTGTATGTAGCATACTCTATATATTGCATAATATACAGAACAATATGCAAATAAAATTAAACGTGAACAGTAAGTCCTCTGTACTACGCATATGCACACAAGCACAGATCATTGCTGGATTTTGTTTTTGCAATGTAGAGAAGAACGCAGCTCACACTTTACATTTCTGCTACTCTATAAAGAGGTTGTCTCTTGAAGTTAACATTATATAGTATCTATAGCAGTGGTTTCCAACAGTTTTTTTTTTCTTTTTTTGCAACCTACAAAGTTTCTTGGAAAATTAATCTACTGTAGTAAAATTGATGTTTTTAGCCGAGAAACGAAATGTATTGAGTTGCTTGGGAAAAGTACATGAACTGATATTCATTCAATAATATTAAGCTTAATTGCGCTCTCTTCTTATAATAACTGTGCACACATTTATTTCCTTCCACCCGTAAGCCAATTATGATGTGGCCCGCCACCAACCTTGGGGTTTAAATTGTGGCTTTTGAGCACTTTTAATTTGGAAACCGCTGATCTGTAGTGTTAGCCTATGCTTTTCAAGACTACTTATTTTGCAATACCAGTATTATCTTTCGTTTGCTATCTAGACTCACCCAAAAGCAGCTGTGAACCATAGTACAAGGAGAACACTGGTTACTCGTAAGTTGGGAGGCATAAATAGCTGCAGGAAAGAATTCCAAAACTGAAAATTAAAAATAACAGTAACATAAAGCTATGTATTTTAAAACAAAGTAAGTTAGTAAGTTAGTTAGATGTATCCACACAGTTTGTTTCATACTTATATTTGTATTAAATTATAAATAATCCTTAATATTTCACCTTAATTTTTATACTCCCCTAGCTCTCCACCCCCTATTTTTCTGAGTCAATGTCAGTTAAAAAAAATGAGGATAGGATAATTCTTTTTAAGTTCAGGGTAAACATTTTTGTGTCACGCTGTTTTGTTTTGTATCACGGCAGCAGAAAATGTATTACGCACCCAGCCTAACGGTTGGTTGTATGGTAAATCAGAATTAGGAACGTATATACTAGTTATTTCCTTGAGTAATTTCATTAAATGTTAAAAGTTCATACCATAACTTTAACTTTGTGCCCAAGCGTTTGAATTTGTCATATGTTTATAAAACACTAATAAGTGAAAGCAGAAATTAAGAGGACAGAACGCATTGGCGGTCTAAGTTCACTGACAAAAGCAATGGACCTGTTGCAAGACATAATACTTAATAATAATAGTGATGATGATAATAATAATAATAATAATAATGTGTACAACACACAGCTGCAGCACTTTACAACTTCAGTTATGTTCTTATTGAACAGGGATTTGGGGCGCTTTTGGCTGTGGCCACGCAGCATACCTAGTTCGGCACACTCTTTTCAGAACACTGGATTAGAACAATGCCAAAAAAAAGGAATAATAATAATTTTATAATTGGGAAGGTATGGTAAAATTTTCATAGAAACTACACTACTTTATACCATTTGATAACTAGATAAGATAATTGATCGATTTTCATGTATTCATACATCAGATCATGATATCTCCAGCAGTCACTTTTTATTTATATTATCAATACCTATAAAATAACCCCAATAATAATAGTAAAATGTTATCACTCTTGAACATAAAAAATAGGTATTTTCTTAAAACCATTTCTATGAAGATTAGCAAATGATGGCTATGGAGTAATAATGTGTGAAGTAAATTATATGTCTATTTTCAGTAAATAAAAGCTGAGAGAAGTGGAACGACGGGGTGAAGGAATCAGGGGAGTAGAAGAATAAATCATTCTGAAGGATTTTTAAGAATAAGAATGAGGAAACAGGGAGAATATAGGGCAAAGAAGAAAATATCAAAGCTAGTGGTAAGAGAAGTCAGGAAGGTTTGGATACAAAAATGAACAGAAATGCTGGAACGGGGCGTGGAAGGACGTGAGAAGGTGTTATATAACAAGGTAAGAAACAGTAGGAAAGAGAAAATATGAGAAGTTAGAATGAATGATGAAGATGGAAGCACATTGAAGACAGGAGAGGAAGAAAAGGAACTATGGCTGAGATATTTTAAGAGGATGTTCAATCCTGAAGAATAAAGGGATGACAGTGAAACAGAGAAACAGTAATAAATAGCAAAAGAGGAGGAAAAAGGTCAAACATGGAAAGGGGTGGAGGATGCATTAAAGAGGATGAAACAAGGAAAAACACCTGGCATGGATGAACTGACTGTGGAAATGATATGAGCTGCAGGTTAAGCAGATATACAATGGTCAAACAGGGTGCTGATAGTGATTTAGAAGGCGAACAAAGTACCGAAGACTGAAATATGGGAGCTATAATACCTATCTTCAAGAGAGGAGACAGGAAGAGTTGTACAAATTATATGGGGATAATGCTGATGTGCATCTATACAAAACTAAATGAAAAGATATTATAAAAGAGAATAAGAAATAATATGAAAAGAAAGTAGAGAGAGGAACAGCATGGATTTAGGGAACAAAGGTCAACAATATACTTGATCTTTTCCATTCGACAAATAATGGAAGGTATGAATTTGGGAAAGACTTGGTAATGGGATTTATGGATGCGTAGAAAAGCCTAATGATAGTGGGGATAGAAATAAAGTTTGGTAAGCATTCGAGGAGGTTGAAGTGGAAAACGGAGTTGTAATGAGAGCAAAAATCTTGGGGATAGTAGGAATTGTGTTAAGACATAATGGGCGTAGGAGTGGTTCCAAATAAAATATTGAGTGAAGCAGGGGAGTGCCCTCTCACCACACCTATTTGTCATGGAAATGGAAATGGTCATGAATAAAGTGTCAGGAAAACACTTGGGGAGGAAAGAATGGAAGTCATGATGTTTGCTGATGGAAT
>CABFOV010002493.1:28695-39028 GCA_902141375.1 Timema poppense
GAACAGCTACAAGAATGGAATGAAGTGAAAGTGGGTGGAATGATGAAATTTAGCATGGTGAAGTGTGAAGTGATGGAAATGACAAAGGAGAGAATAAGGCCTAATAAAACTATACAATTGGATAGGGTAGAGCTGATAAAAGTACAGCAAGTAAAATATCTTTGAAGTGGGATTGAGGCATAAAAGTAAATTAGAGAGAATCTAATGAGAAGAGGACAGCGGGGAGAGTTGTTCTATAGGTATGTAAGAGACCTGTTATGGAGAAAAGAAGTACCATTGAAGTGTAAGAAAGTGTTGTACAGGGTGTACTTTGTACCCATTGTCACAAATGCAGCGAAACATTGACATTGAATTAAAGAAAGACAAGGAAAGCGGAGGCCATGAGTATGAAGTTTGTGAGGAGTATTTTTATTGTCACGAGGAGAAACAAGATTGGAAATGAAGCTAGCCAGGAAATAGTGGGGATACAGGGAGTATATGAGCTAGTAGGGGAAGAAAGACTGAATGTTATGGGCATCTAATGAGGATGGAGAAGGATAGGGTGCAAAAAGGTTTGATGGAAATGAAGTATGTAGGAAAAAGACCGCAAGGAAGGCCAAGAAAGAGAATAGTGGACAAATAACAGGAAGTATGCTAGTGATAGGAGAAGAATGGAAGCAATTAAAGGTGAAATAGTGGTGGAAGTATAGAGTAAGATGGAGGCATTTTACTAAAGTAACGGTGACCTGGCGGTCTAGGGGTAAGGTGTCAGACTTCTATGCTGGCGGCCGGGGTTCAATCCCCGATCCCGGCAAAGATTTATCTGATTACCAAACCCTTCCTTCACCTCTGACAAGACATCTTGTGAATGTGAGGAATGCCAGGCCTCCACCGTGATTCGGATTCCACGTTAAACTGTAAGTCCTCCATTTCATCTCGCAATCACCCTATCATTACACATTAGCATAAGTGCATATAACCTGAACGGTTAGTAAGACACGGTGCTAATAATAATAATAATAATACTAAAGTGACCCGGCCACAGGCTGGAAACAATTGATGAGGAGGAGTGTATATTACCATCTCAATGCTGTAGGTCATATCTGCCAACACCGACTTTCCTGGTGATGGCGGAGAGGACATTCCTCGTCCTGTCGGTCTCTTGCTGGGAAGTTCCAGCTCTGACAGTTGGTACTGCGCATGTGCTGCTGGATTATGCATATTGTTTGTTTTGTAGATTCTCTAAACATATAACCAGGAGGAAGGAGTAATTATTGTCAAGACGAGAGTGTTTTCAATTCCATTCCTGGCACTTGCCTATATTGACCCTTAAATTCAACCTCCTCATCCTGTTTCCAGGTTATATAGGTTTAGTTTAATGTTTATAATCAGAACTGGTTTTAGAGCATACACTAATAATCATTAATACACATATTAATACATTTTAGGATGTTAGTTGATGTGAAAATGCAAAAAATGACACTATTCAAAAATTATTGGTAGATTAAATAAACAAAGTAAATCTGACTATTTTGAGTTTCATCCTAAGTGCCATTTTCAAAATATTAAATTCTTGCTTAAATTTACGGCTAGGATTCCTATATAATTTCTATTTATCTTCTATCGTCTAATTTTAAATAAAGAGCTCTCTTGTTTTACCTGGTACACCATCATGGCCTCAACCTCTCGACCTGCCTCTAGTAGATATCTTGGAGACTCCGGCAGGAACACAAGTCCTATGACTGCCACCAGTGATGGCAAGGAACAGACCAGTAGGAACTGGTGCCATGCGCTGAAATGTTCTTTGCTCTCTTGAACGACTTCCGCCCCTGACGGTACCAAATAAGGTGTGGGATTCAGTATGCTCTTTTAATTAAACTTGACCATTCAATAAGAACATCCTATAAATTAACTTTCCAATAGGGCTGAATATAGAAATTAGCTATTCAGTAGGACTGTAGGTGACCTGGCGGTCTAGGGGTAAGGTGTCAGACTTCTGTGCTGGCGGCCGGGGTTCAATCCTCAATCCCGGCACAGATTTATCTTATTACCAAACACTTTCTTCACCTCTGACAAGACATCTTGTGAATGTGGGGAATGCCAGGCATCTTGTGAATGTGGGGAATGCCAGGCCTCCACCGTGGTTCGGATTCCACGTTAAACTGTAGGTCCTTCATTTCATCTCACAATCACCCTACCATTACACATTAGCGTAAGTGCATATAACCCGAACGGGTAGTAAGACGCGGTGCTAATAATAATAATANATTACACATTAGCGTAAGTGCATATAACCCGAACGGGTAGTAAGACGTGGTGCTAATAATAATAATAATAATAATAATAATAATAATAATAATAATAATAATAATAATAATTGGACTGTACCAAAAAATTAGCTATTCAGTAAGGCTGTACCAAATAATTAGCTATTCAGTAAGGCTGTACCTCTATACTTGTAAACTTATTATAGAGTGCAGCCATACTTAGAAACTAACTATTAATTGGGACTATAATTAGAAACTAACTATTGATTAGGACCATATTTAGAAACTAGCTATCGATTGGGGCCGTACTTATAAACTAACTATTAATTAGGACCATACTTAGAAACTAGCTATTAATTGGAGTCATATTACAAACTAACTATTGATTGGGACCATACTTAGAAACTAACTATTGATTAGGACCATACTTAGAAACTAGCTATTGATTGGGACCGTACTTAAAAACTATATATTAATTAGAACCATACTTAGAAACTAGCTATTAATTGGAGTCATATTTAGAAACTAACTATTGATTGGGACCATACTTAGGAACTAACTATTGATTAGGACCATACTTAGAAACTAGCTATTGATTGGGGCTGTACTTATAAACTAACTAATTCAGGGATGTGCGAAGCTTTGAAAAATTCGAAGCTGAAGCGAATCTTGCTGTACTTATTATTCAATTCGAACCCATGTTTGGATTCAGCAGCTATCCGAAGCTTCGTCTATTATTTGAAGTCTTTATTTTCTTGGTGGAACTTGGAAAATTCTCATAACACTTTAAATTTCAATACGCCCATAACATTAAACCTCTACTCTAACTCCCTTGATCACAAATATTGATTGGTACCCATTACCAACCGAAGAAGAATTTATTCTTCCTGAAAGTGTAGATTAAAATAAATAATGAAAGTTTTTTATAGAAATAAATATAATTTTATTCAAATCTGTCATTTAAAAAACTAATACTTTTTCCCTTCTTCATTTCCAAACTGATCCTTTAGACTCATTTGAAAGGTAGAGCGGTTATTTTCTGCCCTAGGAATGGTTACTCTAGCGAATCAAACAACCAGGGAGGGAACCTATTCTGACTAATTGACACAAGAGAGCAGAAAAGTACTTATATAACTGTTTGGAACAAGTAACACAAACACAACTATTAATAACACACCTGCTTTGGTGGCTACATGATCTAAGGTGTCACTCTCACAATAGACTAAACTGCTGCTGACAAGGAGATTGGGGTTATAGAATCTCGGTCAGATGCACTGAGGGTAGTTTTCCTAAATGGTTTTCCACTCAAATGTGGGTACACTTCTTATAATTCAATTTTTCCTTATATCTAAAACATAAGTGTAATTTTTATGTAAGTGTATAAACCAAACAGGTAATAATAAAATGAGGTGCTAAAAAACTATTAATACAAATAAAATCACAATCATGACCATTTTGTTTCTATATACCTGTACTTGGAATTATGGCCCATCCCACCAGAGCTACAAACACTCCCCCAAGTGCCCAGAACATGAGTAACAAGCTGAGATATCTCGCTCTGTCAGACTTGCACAAAAACTCGGCAAAATATGCCAGGACTATGGGAAAAGCTCCACCAATACTGAAACAAAATAAGTCAACAAGTTCTCAAACTGTGGAATTACTTTAGCTCTTTAAGTTCACATTAGGGGTGATTATTATGATCAGTTTATTACTTTTCAGATTAGAATTAATTAGGGGAGGCTTGTGAGTCACAAAAGTAGTGCATGGGCCTAACAAATAAATAATATTCTGAAAACTGAAAAATGACACCTGGACATGGGAATCGATCCCGTGTTCAGGCGTCATTTTTCAATTTTCAGAATATAATATCTAGATGGAGTAATCCTCACTAAAAGCATTAATAATAGCTTTGGTTATTTGATTCTTAAATAAATAATATTTAAATAAGTTGTATGTGTTGATGTTAATAATATGTCAATATCACTTTTTTGAACAATAACTAATGGTCAAACCCAGGTCATTCTGGTTCAGTGGTTTCCAACATTTATCAAGGTTTGACCCCTATTTTTATCTTCGAGGCCCTCGATAACCTAAAAGTATTGAAATCGTATTTTTTTAATAATTAATTCACCAAATCCTACTACCATCCACAATCCACATATATACTAGAGGGGAAGGTAGAGTTGATAAGAAATGTACTCTTATTTTCATGAGGGTATAAAGAAACCGTTTAGGAAAAATCATCCTCAGTATAGCCAGCCAAAATTCAAATCTTGACCTAGCCATCACATGCATACAACACAAAAGAGTATGACCCTTAACCCAAGGACTCACAAATGATTGTTTAAAATATTAAAATTGCTTGTAATAATGATTATAAAAATGCAACTAATATGTATCAAAAGTTTTTGTAACAGCGTCACTCGCCCAAATGTGAAACTACTACAGTAAACAATCAGCAAGCAACTGTCAGAAGTTGGATAGCCAAAAGGAACCTAAGCTGTTTTTATAATTCAAATTTGCACCTTACTATAATCATTATAGTCTCTTAAAAAGATAAATATTACGCTATAGCCTCCAAAAGCATTGTGACCCCAACTGTAATACACTGCAACCCCAAATGGGGTTGTGAATCCTATGTTAGACACCGCTGCTCTGCTGGTCTCATGGCTCTGACTAATCGTCATTTTTATCAATACACTTTGGTCTATTTTTGGTAGAATAATCCTTAGGATAAAAACTAACAAATTAGCATTTCCTTGTCTGCCTGAAATGATATCTTGTTAAGATTACTTGACTATCCATTATGTTTTGATGACAATATTTCAAATCAATAACATTTGTAACAAAGGTTTTATTTTTATCTTAATAGAGGTAGGTCTATGGTCCCATAGAACCCTCCCTCTTCAATCCATTATAAATTTTCCCACAAAACTATTATAGCACATTTATTTTAAACTTAATTTATTCTTAGTTAATAATAATAAAAAAATGCTTCTGTGGTTGAATGGTCTAAGGCATCACTCTTGCAATATAATGAACTGCCGATGATGGGGAGATCCAGGTTTGAATCCTGGTGAGGTGTACTGAGGTTAGTTTTTCATAAATGTTTATCCACACACAATGCGAGTTCACTTCCTCTAAATTCAAACTTCCTATACTAACACATTAGTGTAATTTGTATTCATATATGTATAACTCAAATGTATAGTAAGACTTGGTGCCACAAAAATATGCATAATAGTAATAATAAATCAATTTTATCATTGAAAATTATATAATATATAATTAGTATGACACAATCATACAAACTTACTTATATAAGTATATAATAGCTAAAAAAAATCAAAAATAGGTTATTAGTAAATGACCCTTAAAAATTTATATTGAGTAAAAATAAAAATATATTCTTATTTATTGTAAAAAATCATTCCCATATACCTATTTTGAGTTCAATCTTATTGGGCATTTTCAAAATATTTCATTTGTTCTAATAATAATAATAATAATAATATTTAGCGCCGCGCCTTACTACCCATTCAGGTTATACGCTTTAAGTACTAATTACTCTAATGGATTAGGAATTGGGAAGGTTGAATTAGAGGAAGTGAACACGCATTTGCGTGGAGGGAGAGTGGAAAACCATTTGGAAAAACCACCTGACCGAGATTCGAACCTCGATCTCCCCGTCCTCAGCAGTCGAGCTCAACACGACAAGCGCGTTAGCCAACTACGCCACCGAGGCGGGTCATTTGCTCTAAAAATTTGTAATAAGTAAGATATCTTTAAATAAATTTATTTTAAAAAACCACTAAAAATTGCCTAGAGTTATTTCTTGAAATATTAAAATTTAAAAAATCACTCATTAGTGAACTAGGTACCCTTAATTTGAATGCTAGAGTCAAAATGAAAAATGAGCCTCCCTCTGAATTGCCTATTTACATTTGAATTGCGTATAACCCAAACGGGTAGTAAGACGTGGTGCTAATAATAATAATAATAATAATAATAATACATTTGAATCTCAAGTTTGAACAAAATCCAGCAAACTGTTTCAGATTTGTAGCCAGGCACAAACATAGGACAGACAGATTTGTAAAATCCACTATTTTGGGTTTGGACACACTTGAAACATAAAGCTTCATCATAATCTCGAGGTTGCAAACTTTCACAATTACAATACTTTCTCTTTAAATTAAAAAGTAATAAATTACAGCTGAAAATATTTTTTTCAAATCCTCAATCATTTGATATAAAGCAATGACCATGCGAAATGTATGTGACATGGTGCAATCCAGAAAACATAATTAGTATATTTTTTATATGTAAAATTATTAATAGTTTCTTATATTGTGAGAAATTCTTATTTATATTCAAGACTAGCCACAGGCATAAAATGTATTCGGTGGCGGGTCGTGAGTAAACCTAAAAATTGTCAAGTTAGGTAGAGAGCAGCTTGCCTTTTATCAACCTTATACCATCCTATATTTAGCTGACAAAGTATACTATAAAAATATAAAAAGGATAAAGTTAATGAAAATAAATAAAAGCTATATATAATTGTATAACAACTCACTTGGTTTGAAGTCGAAGATTGTCCATCGTGAAAAAAAAACACAAACACACACGCGCGCACATACACACACACACCAGTAAACAATAAATAAATAAATAGTCTCTTAATACTATCTTGAACACTATATACATACAGGGGCGCACACACGAGGGGGGTCCGGTGGATCCGAACCCTCCCCTGTTGAACATGAAGTAACCCATGGATAAAATATTAAATAAAAAGCAATGATTTATCAATGTTAGATCACCTTAAAGCAGTGGTTGAAAAGAACCCAATATCGCAATATGGTCTGTGTATATATAGCATCATTAAGTAATTTGTAATTTGTTCAACATATAAGTATTGTACAAGTAATGGATTGGATTGACTATTAACCTGTAACTTCTATAGGTTGGACCACCCCTCAGAAGAAGAATTTCTGTGTTTGTCCCTGAACATACAATTTACTTTAAGAAATAATGTATCAGTAAGTTAATCCTTGAAGTTGTTAGAATTAAGTTCAAATCAGGCACTGGCCTTGCATTGTCTTTAATTTCAAACTCTTAGTGATAAAGAACCAAAATTCAGTGTTTTAATATAGGAACTTTCATTAATCACTAATGTAGTAATTGAAACCACGAGTGAAAACCGGGAGCAACCCACACCACCCTGTGACGTGTGCAGAGTTCAGGGGCGTTAATGGGTCAACCTGCCAAAGCGCTTGTTAACATAGGTGTACTTTAAATCCCATGTTGGCACTATTATGGTTTTTCCAATTTCCTCAATAAAATGAGAAGACGATATAACGATTTTTTAAATTGATTTATGTTTTTCACTATGTAGTGAAAAAATATGAGAAAATTTATATGAATCTCAAAATATGTTTTGTTTCTTCTCTTGCTTTATTTTGCAGGGAGGGCGGCACCTCAGAGCCCTTCTTCACGATCTGCCCCTGAATGTATTATATCACAGAGTAACAGCAAACATAATAAGTGGATACTACCTGTTTTAATCATAACGAAACTTTGGACAACTAAAACTAAAATGCGATCTTGAGATTCGTACCCGATGCCACTGCAGAAGCGGGCTGTCATGAATGTACCGAAGGTGGGCATGAGTGCAGCTATGACACTGAAGACTGCGTTGACCCCAAGAGCAGACATAAGCGTTCTTCTCCTCCCCATGCGGTCAGACAGGTTACCCCACATCACAGCGCCAGTCATCATACCCAGAAATGTTATTGCCGCTACAACAAAACAATGAAGTTTTTAAAATGAACTTATGTATTGTAGAGCATGAATAAAAAGTTAGAAATTGTATGAACAGGAGACTAAGCACTAATTAGTTTGCATTATTCTTATTATTATTATCACAATGATTATTACTAACATTTAAAAAAAACAGGCCAAAAGAATAATTGAAAGTTAAACATGGTTATAATGAAAGTTAAGACTTGAATAAGTTGATCTAGAAAATTATCAAATTAATTTATAAATTAAGCAGTAGTGTATGATATGAACAATTAGATTAAATTATAATGCATCAACTCAGTTTAGTTGATGATGTATTATAATTTTATCTAATTGTTCATATCATACCACTATGTTTATCTATGAAAATTTTATTAAATTGTACATTTTAGTGCTTGTTAATCTCACATAATACATTAACTACTTTATTAACTGCTTAGTTTATGAATTAATTTTATAATTTTCTAGATCCATTTATCTAAGTCTTAACTTTCATTATAATTATTCTGAAAATTGAAAAACGACACCTGGACACAGGAATCGAACCCGAGGCCTTTGGCTTAGTACGCCACTGCTCTAATAATAAGATATACGTCCAGGGTTTGGGCAAAACAAGGGAGAATATTCCAAGTGAAACGTTTGATTTTAGCTTGTATAAAACTGGGACTAGAAATAAAATTTGATGGGCGAGAGACTAAAGTAGGGTAATTATTATAATTCAAGGAGATGACTGTTATCAGCAATTGTTGGTCACCAAACAGTACTTAATTCAAGGAGATGACTGTTATCAGCAATTGTTGGTCACCAAACAGTACTCTAGGCTGTGACAGATAGCGAGCGACTGTGTGATGGAAAATTAAATTACATTGTTTGCATGATCAAATTTAAATGTTAACATTGTGGTGGTGTTCTAATAAATTAACACTTGCTTACAGCTTTGGCCAAATTTATGATACATTGGTCGGACATAAGATAAAATTAGGCCTATTAGTTATTATTATTTTCTAAATATTTAAAATGTATTAGGTTTGTACCTAGCCATCCCTTTTCATTAGTGTCTATACACAATTCAACCTCTGCACTGGGCAAGATGAACGCAATTACAAATAGTTCTATGGTGTCTGCTGCCAATCCCAGACCAACCACTAGTAGCACTACCCACTGAAAGTAGCCGAAACCAGCCTGAAACAAAGAGAAAAAATCTATATACAACCACAAAAACTGTCAATCAATCATTACTGATAAGACTTTGTAGAGATTACATTCATCTTTTGCATGAGTTAAATGATACTACAATTATTTTTTTACAAGTTTTTGTAACACTAACAAAGAGTTTCATACATTTTTGTGTCCTATGTAAGGAATTTGTTTTACATAATTTTCAATTGATGAAATAATTTGTTGAGTTCTAGAAAAGCCCCTCGTTGGGTGGCAATTGCAAAAATTCTAACTATAGGCCCCTAGTTAAGTGGCCTCCAAATTGAAGAACTCCTCTTCCACCTATGACGATGTAATGCCACTTAGTTGGGCGACAATTGCAGAACTTGCAAAGACGATTTATAATTGTGATATTTGTCCCTGGCTAGCCCAACTTCTCGGGGACGCGATTATCATATAAGGAAATACCCACTTATACAATCAGTATAGTCCTACCTTGATCACTTTTATATTGATTTATTGTTGGAAAATATGCTTTTATATGTTATTACTGTAATCATTAACAATTTCAGATTATACACAGTAGCGGATTTAGGTTTGAGGACGCCCTAGGCCCGAGACGATATGGCACCCTTTTTTTTTTGTAACAGTATATATATAAACATATATATACATATATGTGTGTGTATAAAATAATGAAAATAATAACAATAATAATAAGAAATCTAATTCAGGTATAAATTAAACATTTATTTTTTTAACATAACAATTAAATATAGAATTAATAATAAATTGCTTGTAATTAAAATATAAATTATTTTTATCTGATTAATCATATAATAAATTTTTTTCTTGCTTTCGTCCGTGCGAAAATATCAATGACCTCCTCATACTTAATTTCTTGAACCAATTGTACTTCAATGGTTAGTAATGCAAGTGCATTTAGTCTGTCTTGTTTCATACTTGCACGCAAATAACTTTTCACTCTTTTCAGAGTGGAAAATAATCTTTCTCCAGAACAATTCGTTGCAGGAATACTCAGATATATATGCAACGCAATATCTATATTTGGATAGATATCGTAGAGTTCACGTGAATGTAAAAATGCACTTATATTTGAT
>CABFOV010002493.1:40092-51166 GCA_902141375.1 Timema poppense
CCTCTGACAAGACATCTTGTGAATGTGTGGAATGCCAGGCCTCCACCGTGGTTCGGATTCCACGTTAAACTGTAGGTCCTCCATTTCATCTCACAATCACCCTACCATTGCACATTAGCGTAAGTGCGTATAACCCTAACGGGAAGTAAGACGCGGTGCTAATAATAATAATAATAATAATTTTTGAACGAAAACTCTGTGCTGTATCAGCTCTTCCTATTGTTTCATCGGCCAAAGCATCCAGTAAGCACATTTAATATAAAATAAATGTATTGACTTTTAAACTCCCTGAAGGGCTTAAATATTCTAAAATTAAAATTGAATAGTTAAAATAATATTATAAAATAAAGAGAATTCCTGAATTTAAAATATAAAATGTAAATAAAATATTCAAAACTGCAGTCTCTCTTTTTCGAAACAACATTGGGTTCACAAGTTGGGACATTACAGCTTTGTAATGTTCAGAGATATTTTTCATCCACTACTTATTTTAATTAAAGAACAGCTAGTACAAGAACTGTGATTTACTAATTTGTATATGACATAAACTACATTATTATATCAAAATATGTTCTGGAACTGGGGTGTTTGTTTTCATTTCCAATATAAAACATTTGTTTTCTAAGTCATAATCATTAATCATTATTTAATCAATTGACTATTTTTGTGTCTAGGAAGACAAAAGATGTAACAAAGGAGGGCAAGTTACAAAACATATTTAGAAGTTTTGCCACCTACTTCTCCATGACAATTCTATTGGTCCTAGAGTATAAAGGTAATCCTTTTGTTGATTAAAAAAAAACACATACATATAGATTGGAGCACACAAATTTTTATAATGGCCCCAGGAATGTCCCGAACTAGCTCATAACCTAAAAGAGCACCTAGAATATACTACGTCCAAGACCTATGGACATTTGACAACAATGGCCAAACCTTATCAAAAAGATCAGGTAAACTATTCGTTAAATTAGTCTAAAAAAATGGACACTTGGAAATAAATATAATTAATTAATTTGTCATGTGCTTACTATTCAGGTTGACATGATTCAAAAATTCCCTATCTATCATGCTTCAAATAAATGAGAGTAATAATGTTAAAATTTTATAGAACATTCTGTTAAAACAAAAAGAAAACAAAATATAGTAATATTATAAGTAGATTCCAACAGTATTTACTTCATGAAGATAAATTGCGATAATGGTTGGTTTAACATCTCAAAACAGGTGATTATTAACAGTCTCCTCTCGCCAAAGATGCTGGAGTGTGCAGTAAAAATATAAACTATTTAATAAATTAGGTATTTACTATTTACACAAGTAACAGCTTGGTAGGCTAAATAAATTGCTGCAATCCATTCAGTGAGTCTTTACCTAGCTCATTATATATTTTAGTGTTGAAATATTTTCTTTATATAAAATTTTCAAAATTATCTTAAAAATATTTCATTCTCTAATCTTCAAAGGAAGCCTTGGAGACTCAAGGTCCAAAATAGACGTCAGATGCGAAAAACGGTGTACGGTTTGGAGCATGGAACATTTGTAGTTTAGTGCTGCAATCATTCTAGTGGCACTGTGATAGGTTTGCTGGGAGGACACCGTCACCATCGATGTTGATAACTATGCCATTTTTCAATGGAAACAGTGCTTGGGGACATACCCTCAGTACAGGGTTTTTGTGTAAGCAAGATCCTGGCAACTAACGTCTCATAGTTTTCATCAGTCAACCCTAGAATATCGGTACTAACAATAGCCACAAAGGAATGTAAGGTGATATTTGGGAACTGCCATATGCCCACAAGCGAAGGACGAACTATATGTAGAGCTGGAAACGGTTGTGGATGCGAACTAAGATATTTTAAGCCTAAAGTTGTAAATATGAGATAAAAAGAAACTTTATTTTGAATCAGGTGGATGATGTATGTGGCAGCCAAGATTTCAATCACATAACAGATATCAAATAGCTTGTGAAAATAACTAATGCATCATTTTATTATCCTGCCCTGACGGCACCCATGGTACAAAGGTGCTCAGGGTGTCCCTCTTCCTCTCCCCTTGTTATGGCCTTGCATAGGTCATTAGCACTTAGGATAGAGATCATTTGAAGTTCACTATCAGAGGACCAGACTCTTAACACAAGCTAAGGGTTATTAGGGCCTGCGACCTCTTAATCGCTCATACCTTATCTGCTTTTGTACATGGGGAAGATTAAGAAACTTTGACTCAACCTGAATTCACACCAACTAAGTATATAGAACTATAGACTATATTGGACAAATGTTTGCATCATTAACACTATAACGATCTTGACCGGGGCATGAGGCAGCCCCCCTGGTGGATAATATCCTTATATTTGCAACCGACCTGTCTGATAGCGTCCTCGTGGAACTGTGCCAACACCGACACCTCAGAGTCCACATAGTCCATGAGCTCATCCTCTCCGCCGTCGTTGGGTCCATCGTCCTGGTGCCTCGAGTGCATATTCGCGACAGTGGCGCCGGCGGTGGGAGAGCGCGGGTTGAGCATGGAGCCTCCGCCCTCCTCGGTGTAGGCCATGCCCTCAGTGCTGCGCACCAGGGCCGCCGACTCTGAGTAGGACCCGGCCAGGTTCGGTCCTCCTGAATTCTGGTGGTGCTGCCTGCCAGGCATCCTGGGTTCGACAACCACCGCTCATCTGGCGACAAAGAAGGTCACATTTTATTGAAACATTGTGTGCACTCATGTCGAGACCAAGCACACCTTGGTCGATCTTTATCAAAGTATTTATTAGATATAATTTCACGTAATCATACACCAACCTATGTATTATGTATTATACATGGGCCATATTGACACTAGGTAGTTTTTTTTAAATATCGTCCCACACCCCATAAAGACCTTACTCTGTGAGGTAGGGATGATGTAGTTTATAGAGAGTGCACCCACATTAGTGGTTAATGTGTCATTTACATTTTTAGGGGTGCAATGAAGTGTTCAAAGACGATTACCGATTAGATTTTTCGCTTCAGTGACAAATGCTCATTGCCTACACTCAAGGGACAGATTACACCAGGGGACGTGGATTAGTTGAGGGCTTGTGTATGGCTCCGATGAGGGTTGTGTACAGCGCAGTTGTGTTCAAAGGCTCATGTTAAATCTCATCATTTTAGTAAATATTGTAAACCATAGATTTACACAACATAAACATTTCGTGATTGACAGAGATAATTATGGAGGGTAGCACGTCGGACTTGGACCTAGTAAGCCAGGGTTTGACCCTAACCGGCTTCACTGAAGATGACTTTACCACTTTTTAATGTTTGCACCTTACTATCCTTGGAATGTATAAAACTTAAGACTCGCACCGATGGTCACGTGGTCTAAATGTCAATCTCATCTATTCTGGCTAACCTATGATGGGGTGGTCGGGATTTGAATCCAAGTTGGGTGTGATAAGGTGGCTCTTCCTCAGTGGCTTTCCACTCTTTCTCCACGCAAATTCGAGTACATTTCTTATACATTCTACATTCGTCATCTCTATAGCACTTACGCCTAAATTGAATGTGCGTAAAGCCCGAATGGTTATTAAAACGTGACCAAAAAAAACTAAGGCCACAGGATAAGAAGGAAGACTTTGAATTAAATGTATTCATATTCTAAACGGTAGAGGGTGGTTATACATTGCCGATTGAGGGTGGGGGGACAACACTTGGTGCAGCCTCTCAGGTCAATGTATATAATTTTCCACTCCCTTTCCACGCGAGTGTTGAAACATGTGGCGTACTTAAAGTTACCCCACATCCTGTTTTATTGTAGTAAGTTGTTGATCTACAATTCAGTTGTTCTCAAACTTATCTGGGTTTGTTTTGGTTTCATATCATAAACTCGCAGATTTATAAAAAGTATTATTCACAAATAATAAAGAATAATTTAGAGTAGTTATCTAAGACCACACCCTCCAGAACCTCCCTTCACCTCCCTTGCCTCTTAGAAAATACAAAGAACATGTTCCACGAAGATTGGTGGGACAAGGCTGACTCGAGTGACTTTCTTCAAGGTCGAGAGGAAGTTCGCAACTTTGATTAAGCTAATTGTGTGGAAGTTAGTGAGCACATATGATGAACCCGTCTTAATTTATGTTAATTACCCACAGATCGTTGATGAAGAAGGGGGTAAAGAAGAGAGAAGTTTTCTTTAAAACTAGAGTGTATGAGTTGGAGGGAGAGAACGAATACCTTTCACTCACTTCTGAATTCTTACCCGGTGATCTAAAAGAGTGAGCGCATTGCTGGCCAGAGAGTTTTATGTTGCACGATCAGGTCATGGTTAGCGCGTAGTTTTTTTTTATACACATGCATTAACTTTTACTAAGGACACCACCTACAGTCAAATTTTCATATCTTCTGACAGATAGTAAAGCTACTAAATCAACTTTCAAGTAGGCGTCGTTAGCTTTTAATTAATAGGATGGTTAGAACGAACCCATTTTTACTTTAAATTATGAAATAAAATTGTCTCGTATCTAATGAACAACACGAATAATATTATAAGTGGAATTAGTTATATAAGTCAAATGCAACTGTAACCTCAATCATTTGCACATTGCTCCGAACGTGAATTTAAATTTTCTCTTTATTTTGCAGTACTAAGAGTATTCCATTTAAACAAATTCTCGAGGATAAAAGGGGGGGGGAGTCTCCCCCCGCTATTTTTTTTAAATCGTATGGTACATTACGACCGGGAGGGACATGGCATCCAGTTTGGTCGCCTGTATATAGACTATTACTCGCTCTGTTGGCACAGAGCGTTGCTCAGGATACACCTTAGGAGGTTGTCTACACACAATGACGTGACAGTTATTATGGAGGTGTAGACCAGTGGGAGTATTAAACCTAACTTAAACCTAATGTACCAAATTCTGGTGACCGTTTGGTACATTCCCATTATTGGAAGAATACCCAAGGTACCAGCCGGGAATCGAGCCCGGGACCCCTAAGCTTGTAGCTACGTGCAATGACCTCTACACCACGGGGATGGTTCCCCTGCTGATGACTCTCATATTATAATCAAGTTATGTAACCTACAGCTGTCACTATTAATAAATAATATCAATACCTATTCGTATGATAACAATAACCATCCATATTATTATTATTATTTTTTTTATTAGCACCGCGTCTTACTACCCGTTCGGGTTATACGCACTTACGCTAATGTGTAATTGTAGGGTGATGGTGAGATGAAATGGAGGACCTACAGTTTAACGTGGAATCCGAACCACGGTGGAGGCCTGGCATTCCCCACAATTAACAAGATGTCTTGTCAGAGGTGAAGGAAGGGTTTGGTAAATCCATGTTATCAATGTTGATCGCAAAAAATATTCTTTTAGTTTCTAAAAGTCTCTTACTATGAGAATTGGACTGTTTTTAAGTACTTGAAGAGGCATACTAACCTCGAAGTATTTTATTATTATTATTATTATTATTATTATTATTATTATTATTATTATCATTATCACCGCGTCTTACTACCCGTTCGGGTTATACGCACTCGAAGTATTTATTATGAAAAATGTATCTCTGACAAAACTTTTTTTTTTAATCCGAACTATCCCGGTACTTTATTTGTTTTTGTTAACTTATACCTTGTTCTCAGCTTTGCAACATTTCACGTAAAACGTTGATAATGAGATTGTTTCACCTTTTAATGCTTTTTTTTAACTCATAAAACCTTGAATATAAAGTTTCTAATCCTATAGAGACATGTTCGTTCATTTCACTTACAGTTTGGCATAGAGTCATATTTTGAAATAACGACCATGCACTGGGCGGAAAGAACATTACATACAGATGGGTTACTAGGTCCAACTTGGAAACAGTTTACAAGGATAAAGTACCCTTCTAATCACTTAATTGATCATTAGTTCTATTTTATGTTCAAGCCACTAACAAACACACTGTCAGATAAAAGGCCCCCACCGATGTTTCCCATGTGTCTGGATAAATCGCCCGTGTACCCCCCGGCGGTAAAAAATGAAAGAAAGTCGCCACTGTCTTGTCTCCCATCTCCATTGGGATACGTCGCTCGCTGTGAACCCAAGCACGAGCATCGGCAGGCAACTTTTGAATTTAGTTCGGCTGATTTCTATTCCTCGTCTTGGTCAACAAGTACATCAATCTTGGTACAGTAGCCCCATGGCTTCTTTGGTGCAGAGTGACAGCTTTGAAAAGTTGCCAGACCAAATTATGTATCCCTACGCCGAACCATATGATCTGCAAAAACATGTGTTTAGCAGCATGTCACTTCTGGCAGTCAAAATTTAAGTATATACCTAGATGTTGACTGTCAGAAGTTAGTTGTGAGCTGTCAGTCAGCACCAAAGAAGCCATGGGGCTACAGCAACAGCTAGCCGCAATGGAGGAGAAACTGAGTCTCTGAGATTGGTATCTCGCTTTGTATTTTGAGTGATGTAAAACAAATCAACTGATTGAAATCCGGTTTCGTCATCCTTGCGAAATTTTTAAACGAGCATCCGCCATTTAACAATAGTTCTGATAAGAAACAGTCAACATAATTCTCCCCCACCCCTATCTTAAAAATATATTTTTTCCCCTCCGACGTCTTTGTCGCTTTTGGCAACATTTAATTCTTACGAAAGCGGCAGAAACGGTGTTCGGATATATCGTAAACTAAGGGGACGGCCAGACTGAGCGACTGAGCGAGCGACTAAAATATCAATTAGAGCACAATGGTTGTAATGAGAGGTGGCCACACTGGAGCGTGCGAGCGAGCGCGCTTGAAAGATAGAGCTGGTTATATTTTGCAAGCCCGCGCGCTCGACCCGGTACAGTCTAGTTTACAGGCGCTAAGCAATATTATTGTATGTTGGCTCATTGAGTGCTAGGAAAACTTCTCAATTTGACATTTTTATTACTATCGATAGGTTTACCACATTTGCTACTAACGGCCTAGTTTAATTGGTAAGATCATAAACCATACCTATATATGTATATATATGTGTGTGTGTGTGTGTGTGTGTAAAACTGACATGTTAAAATACTTCAATATTATAATCAAAGTGGGCCTTTATAAATATTATTATTATTATTATTATTATTATTATTATTATTATTATTATTATTATTAGCACCGCGTCTTACTACCCGTTCGGAAGGGTGATTGTGAGATGAAATGGAGGACCTACAATTTAACGTGGAATCCGAACCACGATGGAGGCCTGGCATTCCCCACATTTAAAAGATGTCTTGTCAGAGGTGAAGGAAGGGTTTGGTAATCAGATAAATCTGTGCCGGGACTTTATAAATAAGAATCACCATTCGCGTGTGGAGAGGATGAGAAAACCCCAACAATAAATCACTCGTCAAGAACCACCCTCAATTCACTGAGCCAAGATTCGAACCTTTGCCTCCTTGTCAACAACTATCGAGAGCTATTTGCTAATCACGCACTCGCTCGCTCGCTCGCCAGTCTGGCCATGCAGTCGCTCATGCACACGCTTGTCAATCTGGTCGAACCTTAAGAGGGGACAGGTGAGAAGCGGATCATCGCTGTGGACTTTAAACATCTGTGGAAACTTGTGTCCGGATAAACGATAAACATTAAGATTGAAAATGAAGCTAATTTGGGGTATAATGAGCTCGAGAAGTCTCTTCAGAATCGGTGCACAATCTTAAATAACTGAGTAATTAGATTACAAGGGCAGTTGAGATCAAATGCAGCAGCGTTGGATTGTAAATAAGTTGGGAAAACCACAGGGAAAGTCAAAATGTTGGAAATCATTCCCAATGCACCCAGTCAGGAGTATAGCCAACTCTTTGGGTCAGAGCTATTAGTTCAAACCACTGAACCAATCAGGCCAGTGGTGATAACCATTGTAAATAATCATTAGGTAATACATACATTAATTAATAAATCTCTGGAACTGCTAATCAACAGAAATAATTGAACTTCCGTCGTTTATAACAGTCTTCACTGTTTCATTGTAGTCTAACATGATGTGAAGAGCTATCATCAATAAGTAACCAAAAATCGTGACAGGCTGCACTACACTGGATATCATCTCTGAGGGGACTGCATGGATACTATTTAGAAACAATGTTGTCATTCTCTTGTTTTCTTCTGGTCAATTTTCCCTCAAATATAAAACAAATATTGCGACGCTGGTTAGTCCATGTTGCCAGTAGCTTCTTCTAAACCCAGCACACCACCTTCAGACATAATTGAGAGTGAGGAAATTTGGCAACAGTTAACCGAGAGAGAGAGAAAGAGAGCTAAGATAAAGCCATAAGACCCGCAGTTCTCTCAACGGGGATATTGGAAGTAGTACAACCTGAATAGCACTTACCTTATTACTTAAGCCAAAACAAAAACTTCCTACGAAACTATACTTGAAATTTACCACTGTTCTTCCTCTATTAGGGATATGTAGTTTGTCTATACAGCACGAAACACTTTTATGCACAAATAAAACTAGAGAATATGACGTTGAGGGAAATAAGTTTGATAAATTATCTTATAGTTGTATAGTTACGTTAATATTCTACAACCAGCTGATAAAACTTATTTATGGCTATAATGGCCTAAGACCCTTATAGCCCTAGTTGCTTTGCTACTAATTAATTACCTCAGATAAGGAGGTATAGAAAAGTTTCCTTTTGTCACAAAATACTTATGTAGCCTTTTTTCTATCTCAGAAAAAAAACTAACTCACTCACTTTGTCTGTGTGTGTGATTATTTGTATCCCTATTATAATTTGAAAATAAATAACTAGGGAGGTAGAGTTATGAAGAGATGCATCAGCATTGGCTTGAATAAGTGTCAAAAGAAAATTACCCACTATTTCGAACAAGAAGATTGAAAAGTTAACCTGAGCCACAAATAATGGGCCTGGAGCACACTTTATTCATCCTTGGCTGCAACTTGCCGATTTCCCATGGACTCCATATTTAAATTTAGTTGCCAAACCCTGTACATTTCGAAGAAAGAATAGTTTTAATGGTGCTATTATAAATTTCCTGATGGCTTTAAATTAGTTGGATTCAGTCGTTTTTATGATGAGTTTGTTCGTTGCTCATTGAGAGACAGACATATGAAAACAATAAAGTTAAACAACATTTTACAAATTTGGCATGCAATTAAGGGCTTAGAAAATTATTTTTTTCCGTGGGTTTCACCAGAAAGTTGACGTGATTTGTTGATTTGTTTTATAAATATTTACATATATTGTTATATAAAAACGATATCGACAAATTACGTCAATTTTATAATGAACCCCCTGGGAAAAAATAATTTTCTACGTCCATGATTGCGTATCAAATTCGTACATACACACACACATATATATATATATTATGCTTATCGCTCAACGAGTAATGATACACTTTACCAACAATAGGGGGAGGGTGATAGCAGTTATGTATATCTCTCAAGTATAAACATACGGTTAGTAACAAAACTATTAGAGACGCCTTAGACGAATTAACTTGTTTCCTTTGCAAGAAAACTTTTTTTTCTATCCGATACCATGGAATATGTAGCAAAAACAATATGTTATTTGAAATTTTTGCAGAGTTAGTTCTACATGTGGTGTTTAAAAAAACATATTGTAGATGAATACTAACATAATAATTAATTACCGATGGTGTTTAGCTAGTGACATATAAAATGAGTAATATACTTTTTTTCTAAACACCATACGTTATACTTATATAGTATGACGAGATTGGTGTCAGCGCCGCTTGTAATTTGTTTGCCTTCTCTGTTATCTCTCACCATCCTTGTTTAGCAGGTAATCAGCCAGCTTCAAAGCTAAGGAGATTAGAGGAGACAGGAAGTAAGCTTAATTGAAAGTAAAGATACACGTTTAGAAGAGTCTGGGTTCGCTTTCTTTGAATCTAGTATGGAGTAGTCTAGAACTGAAGGATTACAGATTCTGACGGCAGCTTCTATATCTACATAGCCGGCGGTCAGCACAGGAACCCCAGTCCGAGTTGAGGCTAGCCAAGTGAGTGAACCTTCGTGTCCCGGAGTATACTAGCGTGCCCGGGATTAGGCCAGCGTGTCTAGTGAGTGGGCCAGCATGTCCAATGAAGGAGCTTGCATGCCCAGTAAATTTGCCAGTGTTTCCAGTGAGTGAAACAGTGTGTCCAGTGTGTGGGCCAGCGTTTCCAGTGAATGGACCAGCGTGTCCAGTGAGTGGACCAGCGTGTCCAGTGAGTGGACCAGCGTGTCCAGTGAGTGTGCCAGTGTGTCCAGTGTGTGGGTTAGTGTATCCCATGTGTAGGCCAGCGTGTCCAGTGAGTGGACCAGCGTTTCCAGTGAGTGTGCCAGTATGTCCAATGTGTGGGATAGCGTGTCCAGTGAGTGTGCCAGTGTGTCCAATGTGTGGGCTAGTGTGTCCCATGTGTGGGCCAGCGTGTCCAGTGTGTGGGATAGTGTGTCCTATGTGTGGACCAGCGTGTCCAGTGAGTGGACCAGCGTGTCCAGTGAGTGGACCAGCGTGTCCAGTGTGTGGGCTAGCGTGTCCCATGTGTGGGCTAGCGTGTCCAGTGAGTGTGCCAGTGTTTCCAGTGTGTGGGCTAGCGTGTCCAGTAAATGGGCATCGTGTCTAGCGAGTGGATCAATGAATCTAGTGTGCGTGTAACGTGGGTCAACACAGCGTGTCGTGCGTGGGGTACCATTAGCGGCGTTGCGTGAGGGATTGAGACTGGACTGTGAATTGTACAGTGAATGAACATTATAAGCTACTGTTGTTTAAATGTTTGATTAACATTTTGTACCTAATCTTATTTATTATCTGTTTATTTAGTTTAGTACTCTTTTATGGGTTCTCATTCGTTTATTAATTTACATTTTTAGTTATTACTCGTGTTATGTAATTCAGTGACTTGTCTAACTGTTGCTTAGTCAGTGTTTGTGTTGTTGTACTTTTAATAATCAAAACCTTGAATATACCGTGTGAGTCTCTAATCGTGTTCAACATACACTAATATCCTAAAAAGAACTCGCAGCTCTCGTTGGGACGTGTGAACGCGACGCCCAGGTCACGACCCCATTTCAATACTTTTTTTAACG
>CABFOV010002493.1:57646-73264 GCA_902141375.1 Timema poppense
GGGGGGAAGGTTGAATGTGCGAAAGTTTCGCAAGAGTTTACTAGTGTGTTTATGATTCTCTTTGGCTTCATAGGAAATTTTGAGAGAATACAAGTACATTACCCTCATTATAATATATGTTCAAATTATAATAATAGGCTCGTGCTTCTGTAAATTTGATATAAACATAGCAATGCATATTAAAATACTTTTTACTTTCTCTCGGCACTTTGGAGGGAAAGTATTGTAATCGTCAAAAAGATCGAACTCAAGATTTTGATAAATGTCAAAGTTTCATGACCCCCTGAAACCAAAAGAGTGGTTTTCGCAATCAGTGGCGTAACACCTAGACCCACAGGGCCTGCATTGCGGTGGGCCCCACAATCATTAACGTTTTATATGACTTGGAAAAGGGGGCCCGAAAATATATCTTGCTTAATCTGTTACGCCACTGTTCGCGATGCCATCTGTCTGTCTGTCCGTACCTCGAGCTAGAATCGAAACTATTTTACCGATTGTGCTAAAACTTGGTATCTGGGGGTTTTCGTAAGGTCCCCCTGAGGGTTTTTTGGAATTAGATATCCAACCATAAATCTAAGGATAGTTTATTGAAGGGCAAAAACAAAACAATAAAATTGATTTTATCAAAATTCAATCTAACGATTCTTATTAAATTTTATATCTAGACACTGTTGTTTATTATTAAAAAAAAGATGACAAATCTCATTTTATCGTGAAAATGACATTGAGGGTAATTTACATGGGATAAATTTTCCAATTTTTATCATTTCTTCGCAAATATTTGATATACTAAATAACATATAATATTTTAATCGAAATATATTTTTATAAAACCAATAATTTCTGGGCTATAAGCAAATAGTATAATACTTTTTAATTCATGTCTTTGAAAGGGAATTTGATTCTTATGCTCTTTGGCGGACAAAGATATTTCTCTTTTCTCAGTTTTTTCTTTATGTTATTAGTTCTTAATGCCATGGCCACAGGGAAGGAAAGATTTCATTTATGATCTTTGGTGTAGTGTTTCTACAACAATGTATAGATATACCTATTATTTCATTTCACAAATATTAAAAGTATTTATATTTAGTAAAGGTATCTTGTAAGATAAATATGGGTGGAAGTCAATGTGGTGCACCTTGCCATTTACTGTATAACTTATTTTTAAATATAATAATGTTAATTTTCCTAGGTATCGCAATGTAGACGCTACCGAAATAACCGTTCTCTTATAATTCACTTTCTTTCTTCTATCAATTAAAATATTTAGAGTTAGGACATAATAGGAAGAATGTTTTAAAAAATAGAAAAATAAAATGTTGTTGTCAACATTGATAGCTGTTGAGTATATACAGGTCCACAAGGGGAAACACGTTAAATAAAATACACGAGTATCTCCATGCATGGCCAACTTTATCTATTCATAAAACATCTCTCATGACAATATTTTTATTAATCCAATATCGGAATTGATTATTTCCATCAAAAATGACAGCCAAATATCACATCACTCTTTATTAGTCGGTTTAGAACGTGTGCGTTAAATAACTAAAATAAAATTAAAATATTTATTTATTATTATTTAGTAGGCCTACCGCGTCTTACTATCCGTTTGGGTTAGACGCTTTAAGTACTAATTACGCTAATGGATTGGGAATTGGGAAGGTTGAGTTAGAGAAGTGAACCCGGATTTGCGTGAAGGGATAGTGGAAAACCATTTAGGAAAAACCACACCAGTTCACCCGACCGAGACTCGAACCTCTATCTCCCCGTCCTCAGTAGTCGAGCTCAACACGACTAGCGCGTTAGCCAACTACGCCACCGAGGCGGGTATATTTATTTTATAGGTATTTATATTATCTATGAAACATAGCAGCTGCAGATCATATGACTTGACGTATGAATACGTAAAAGTAGATTTAATAACTTTTTTTGTCAGATATGTCCATTCTAAGAATTATGTAGTGTAATAGCCTTGGCGTATTGGACCGTACTAAAGAAAAATAGATATTAGATAGCGTACCTGACCATCACCGCACTTTTTTTCAAACTATCAAACATCCATTGAAACCTAGCAATCCTAACTTATTGGCACCTAGCAATCCTGATTTATTGAAACCTAGCAATACTTACTTATTGAAACATAGCAATCCTGATTTATTGAAACCTAGCAATACTTACTCATTGAAACATAGCAATCCTGATTTATTGAAACCTAGCAATACTTACTCATTGAAACATAGCAATCCTGACTTATTGACACCTAGCAATCCTGACTTATTGACACCTAGAAATCCTGAGTTATTGACACCTAGCAATCCTGACTTATTGACACCTAGCAATCCTGAGTTATTGAAACCTAGCAATACTTACTTATTGAAACATAGCAATCCTGATTTATTGAAACCTAGCAATACTTACTCATTGAAACATAGCAATCCTGATTTATTGAAACCTAGCAATACTTACTCATTGAAACATAGCAATCCTGACTTATTGACACCTAGCAATCCTGACTTATTGACACCTAGCAATCCTGAGTTATTGACACCTAGCAATCCTGACTTATTGACACCTAGCAATCCTGAGTTATTGAAACCTAGCAATACTTACTTATTGAAACATAGCAATCCTGATTTATTGAAACCTAGCAATACTTACTCATTGAAACATAGCAATCCTGATTTATTGAAACCTAGCAATACTTACTCATTGAAACATAGCAATCCTGACTTATTGACACCTAGCAATCCTGACTTATTGACACCTAGAAATCCTGAGTTATTGACACCTAGCAATCCTGACTTATTGACACCTAGCAATCCTGAGTTATTGAAACCTAGCAATACTTACTTATTGAAACATAGCAATCCTGATTTATTGAAACCTAGCAATACTTACTCATTGAAACATAGCAATCCTGATTTATTGAAACCTAGCAATACTTACTCATTGAAACATAGCAATCCTGACTTATTGACACCTAGCAATCCTGACTTATTGACACCTAGCAATCCTGACTTATTGACACCTAGCAATCCTGAGTTATCTACTCCTAGCAATCCTGAGTTATTTACACCTAGCAATCCTAACTTATTGAGACGTAGCAATCTTGACTTATTGACACCTAGCAATCCTGAGTTATTTACACCTAGCAATCCTAACTTATTGAGACGTAGTAATCTTGACTTATTGACACCTAGCAATCCTGAGTTATTTACACCTATCAAACACTCATACCCGGGATATTAATAAGTGCGCGCTAGAATTTTGGACTCCTGACTTTTCACCACAATGTAGTTTCCTATCCTCTCTCCAAGTGAATGTTAGCACTTTTATTTAAAATGTACAGACCCTTCCTTTAATCTTGTTTCATTAGTACCCGTACCGGTGGCCACGCGCTCCAAGGTGATCACTTAGGTATTTCATATCGCACAAGGCCCCCGCTCGACTCCCTGCAAGTTACACTGAGGGAGATTTAACACAATGTTGGCTATCATTATAAGCTACCCATCCTCTTTATACGCTAATGTGGCTGCACTTTCCTTAAACACTCGTCGTAAATAACGATTCATTGGATCACTTTCTTATGTTAAACGTACATTTCTTTTCATTAGCTGTGTAAATTTTCTTTCCATAACGTATTACTACCCACCCTGAATATTATAATTTATTACGATTCTGAAATATGAATAGGATTATAGGAATATTAGAATTTGAAAATGTACTCGCATTTGCATTGATATATATTAAGAAAATATTTAGGGAAAATCACACGCAGTAAATTTGGTGATAAATTGAGTCCCGACCTCCAAAACAAGATTATCAGAGCCTGACATTTAGTTCGCATGCCCACCGATGTGGGCTAGCTGAAATAGTTTAGGTACTAATAACTAACCCACTGGCACTAAATCGTACTTCTAATAACACATATTATGAAGTCGAGCTCTGACTGCTTAGTTCAATATACAGAAGTTAATGCGATTGCATTGAACTACAGAGAGAAAACATTTTAATAGTGGTCCAGTTTTTTGTGAATGTGTGTGTACGCTACTGACTTTATGCCTCGCTCTATCCCCTCCCCCCCTCATCATCATTACTTCACATTGCCACGTGGATACATCCCATCCCTGGCGACCTATTTGATCTAGATTTCAACTCGACAAACTTGGCAACGTCGTATCATCAAGTCGGTCTTCCTGCTTCCAAATAATTAGTCATTACTGTGCACACCAAGTGACGTCACATTCTGAGTGATCCATTAGCAATGAACGGGAAAGTGTGAGGTGAAATGAGGATTTCTCGTGTCTGGGAGTTTGTTGTGTCCGATATTCACTGTGAAATGAGATATATATTTCGACGTCTTACTACCGTTTATGTTATCCACTTTTAAAGGAAATGGGCTCATGTTTGCGTGGAGAGAGAGAGAGAGAGAGAAATAGAGAGAGAAAGAGAGAAAGAGAGAGAGAGAGAGATAGAGAGTGGAAAATAATTGAGGGAAAACCACCCTCAGGATACTCGACCGGTATTCGAGCCGTGATCTCCTCATCATTGGGAATCCAGTCCAACACGAGAATGACGCGTTAGACCATGTGACCACCGATGAGGGTTTAATTTGGTTGCCTAAGTCCATAACTTCGGAAGTAAAAAAACTACCCAAACTAAAAAGTGACAGTTTCATTTGTGCCACACGTTAAAACGCACTTTGATGGTCGCATGGTGTAAGGTGCTACTCTCGCAATCGACTAAACTGCCGATTATGGGGTGATCGTGGTTCAATCCCGGTCGGGTGTATTGAGGATGATTTTGCTAAACTGTTTCACACTCTACTGGTAGTTCCATGCAAATGCCAGTATATTTCCTCTAGATTCAACCTTCACAATCATTAGTCCATTAGCGTAATTAGTATATAAGCATATATCCCGAATGGATAGTAAGATGCGGTGCTTAATACAGTAGCCCCATGGCTTCTTTGGTGCTGACTGACAGCTCATAGCTGATAGCTAAAAGCTTTGAAAAGCTACTAGACAAAATTGTGTATCCCTACGCTGAACCAGATGATCTGCAAAAACATGAGTTTAGCAGCTGTCACTTCTGACGGTCAAAATTTAGGTATATACCTAAATGTTGATTGTCAGAAGTCAGCTGTGAGCTGTCAGTCAGCACCAAAGAAGCCACGGGGCTACTGTAGCTAGCGCAGCTGTACAGTGTTTAAAAAGAGGATTCAGAATGATAGCCTGCATCATTTAGTCCGTTCGGCAAAATGTGTGCTCCTATTAGTCGGTCTCTTGAAATGGTCAACCAAACATTTATTGAATATATCTCTGTTGGTTCCTTGATTCGAGAATGGTGTGAGGATTTTAGTCCGCCCATACGTGATTATTATGAAAGTTCACAACGCCATCTCTAGTAAATCCAGCCTCATCAGTAAACATAATGTCAGCAACGAAGCCTGGGTTCATAGCTAATTTACCTATAAGTCATTGGCAAAACACTATTCTTGCTTGATTCATCAGGGCCTGCACTCGTTGAATATGACACGAGTAGAGCAACTGTTGACGGTGCACAGCTACCTTCAATGGCTGCAATTCTTTTTGGATCGTGCTCCACTCTTCTCATATCGGGAGTAGAAACTCTTCTGTGACGCCCATGGTCCATAACACGAGATTGAAAAGAGCCATCTTCTCACAATCCTTGGTGGGTTTTCATAAATAATGTATGGGACGGAATTGTGCGATTGGGATATGTTTCCTCGTAAAGACAACGCACGGCAGCAGTATTTCCATTGTTACGACCATAAATAAAATGCATGTCTGCCATTACCGAATCAGAATAATAAGTTGTCATTTTTAACCTCCTAAAACACAATCAACTTTCTTCGAGCAACTCCCACAGCAACAAAACTTCTATTAATGTCATTCTGATAAGACGTGTCGACCCAGTTGCTATGTTAGGTAAACAAATACAAGTTCAATGTCTACAAATGGGGCCAGTTAAATTAAATTACAAAAACCAATATTATTATTATTATTATTATTATTATTAGCACCGCGTCTTACTACCCGTTCGGGTTATACGCAAAAAACCAATATTAAATGGTTTATATCTCTGTGCGAGTTGGTTTGTGGACCTATGTTTACTAGGATGTTACCCATTTTAATGAGTACTACAAGATCCTAAATTTCAAAGCCCTTATTCTTTTTTAACATCTTGTATATTGAAATTAAGGCTGAGTAATTTATTGAGTGTGGAATTTTGAGTTCCCTTTTAGCGGCGATGAATTTGTTAACGGCCAGGTGTCTAGGTGCTGTGTATTTTCTGTCAGAATGCCATAAGAGGAATGTTATCCGACCGTGAGTAAGGTTAATAAATCAACGTACATTTATTTATACGACAAGCCATATGTTTTTCAACTGTCACTTTTGACAGATGGTGTAAATATTTAGAGTTTAAAAATAAAAATGGCGGTTTTTATCACGTTTGTATAACCTACATATATTTTACAAGTTTTTTAAGAGTCTTTCTAAGGTGAGACTACCCTAGTAGGTCAATGCTGGAGCCTTATAATCCAACGCTCTCTGCCACCACAGAAACTGTAGCTAACATTTTTGAAAATTGCAGGGCTCAAAAGTCATACAAGATCGGAACAGAACCATTTGTGTCCGCATAGGTGGGAGCACGGACTAAGGTACTAGTCTCACCTGTTCTAGTTTCCCGGTGATGTGTAGGCTATGGTTTGAATCTCATTTTGGTGTATTAGGACGTGCTTTAACAAATAATTTCTCCCTCTCTTTCAACATGAATGAGGGTACATTTATTTAAAACTCTACCTTACTCGACCCTATCACAATAGTGTAAATAAGCGGATAGCCCGGATAGTTGACAACAACAAAAGCAGTATAATGTAGAGCATGAAAAAAAACACTATAAATTAACTAAAACGGGCGGGTTGTAAAAGTTGAAACCCAATGAAATGTGTTTTACGAACCATAAATTTATTGAGGCCATTTTAAAACCTCCACATTCAAATATTTTTTTCAAAGAAAGTAAATCATGTAGATTAAATTGGGACACAGATCCAGAACCCCAAAAGAAGACTGATAACGCGAAGGACTAAATCCACAATAAATAAATGTATGCATATAGGATACGAGGGAATATCGAAAATTATTGCATCTATTTGTTTACTGACAAAAATACAAAAAAATAACACATTTTTATATAATTTTGTTTAACCCTCCTAGATCATTGAAGACACCAATGCAACCTCGCTCACCTGTATGTATTATATTTTTTAAATTCTGCAAAAAAAATTGACTTTGATTATTTATCTATACACTTTGCATTCTTTTATTTTAATTTTTGTCATTAAACTAATAGTATTTTGTACCTTTAGTTACACTCATTGCCATTGGGGTCAGAACTGACCAAGGCTGAAGACGGAAAAACTATGGTTCGATTCCGGTCGGGTGCACTGGGGGTGGTTTTCATAAATAGTTTTCCACTCTCCCTCCACGCAAATGTTGATGCACTTCCTCTGAATTAAACCTTCCTCATCTTTAATCCATTAGCATAACTAGTGCATATACGTATAACCTGAACAGGTAGTAAGATGCGGTGCTTAATAAAAAAAAGTTAAATTTATTTTGAGATACAACTAAATGAGACGTTAATAGCGCCCACTCAAAGCGCGTTTTTATCAGTATTTAGATTGTGATAAGTGTGTTTTCAGCTGCTTAAAGGTGCCGGGAGTGGGGGGAGGTGGGTCTATTGTAGAGAAGGGGGAGGGAGATTTTCTAAAGAGCGAAGGTCACCAGTTATCATATCATCACGAGATTACGTACTGCAAACAGATGATAAAACGAATGTCAACAAAACACGTAAGCCAAACAAAGAAAGATATCAGGTTGTTTTTTTTGTGACCTATCGGCGGACCTTAAAGCGTTTAAAAACACTTAGTAATCAGTTAGTCGTGACTTGATGGGACTCACGCTATTCAGCGGTATAAAGACCTAATCCAGGATTTCCATCACCACAGTGGAATTGTTTCCGAGGTCAACTGATCCTAGTTTTATCCACTAATAACAGTTTTAAGAGTTGCTTGAAGATTATGAGCTTTATGTTAATTCACGGGCAGAATCCACTCCATCACATCTCCTTTTTCTGTGTGATTTACATCTCACTACCCAACTTAACTTTCCACATATTTACACCATTGAGAGTGACCTGGTGGTCTAGGGGGAAGGTGTCCGACTTCTGTGCTGGGACCGAGGACTGAACCCCGGACCCCAGCACAGATGTATCTGATTACCAAACCCTTCCTTCACCTCTGAAAAGACGTGTATTAATCACATCTTGTGAATGTGTGGAATGCTAGGCCACCATCGTGGTTCGGATCCTACGTTAAACTGTAGGTCCTCCATTTCATCTCACATTCACCCTACCATTACACATTAGCGTAAGTGTGTATAACCCGAACATGTAGTAAGACGCGGTGCTAATAATAATAATAATAATAATAATAATAATAATACACCAGTGAAGAGTACGTAATATTTTAAAAATAAAATGGACTCACATTTGCGTTTAGGAAAAGTTTGAAACCATTAAGGCCGGGATTAAAACCCTGACCTCTCCGTAACCGTCAAACATGATTAAATGAAAATTACGCCTTTATCCGCATGCCCACTGATGCTTCAACTATCGTGGCCTTTCCTGCGGTCAAGTTGTTGAGGAAGTCGACTTCGAATTTGGAGAATAATCCTAAGGAATGGGTGTGTGGGGAATTTAATATTTTATATTGCCTTAAACAATTAGTCTAATGAGACTCTGGTAGAAGATTATTTTCATTAAAGGTACTACACGTGAGTTTTCTGACCAATGAGGTGGATTTCCGTAAATGGTTTTCCACTCTCTCTCCACAAATATATGGCCACCCTACTAAATTCTACCTTCCTTTCAACCCTACCTCATAAGTGTGAATGCGGATAGTAATTATGGGTAAAAACATGGAGCACGCAATGCATTATATTACTTTACATCCATTACTGTCGCCAGCCTGTGGTCCGGGTCCGGGTAGCTGGCTAGGCTGTCGTAGCTTCATATGCTTTATAATACTATTTAAGACTAGGACAAGCACAACATCCAGTCCCCGGCCGGTAATTTACCAATGTGAAAGGGTGTGAACCCACATTTCAGCAATGATCAATTTTTCGGCCATGCCGGGAATCGAACCTGGGACCCTTAGCTCAGTAGACAGACACAATAGCCATTGATCTAAGGTTCCGGATTAAAGAAAATCAATGCTATATTAATTTATTTTAGCAATGCGTCTTACTTTCTGTACTAATACGCTTGTGGATTTAGCGATAAAGAAAGATATATTTAGAGAAATTGTACTATTATTTGCGTGAAGGATGAGTGTAAAACAATTTAGGGAAAACTACCCTCAATACACCCGACTGAGACTCGAACCTTGATCTCCCCGTCATCAGCAGTCTACTGTAATCTACTGAGAGAGTAGCACTTTAGACCACGCGGCCACCAAAGTGGGTTTTGCACTCGACTAGGTCCAGGAAATACGTGTTTAGCTTAGTGGTCAGATTAAACGTGCTCATTATATAAACAGGCCGAGTGAGAGGCTTAACTACATTCATGGGATGTATAAAGTCATTAATGTGTTTATATATTCGTCTAATTCAAAGGTTCAAAGGAACTACTCTAAAATGTTTGGTGGTAGATCTATATTTTATTTTGAAACTTTGATCATACTTATTAGTCTTATATTTGTACTTTATGGCTAGGATGGGGTTTTTTAAAGAGCAAAGATGACCAAATTTTAGCTATATGTATAAGAAATAAAGTTTTTGTCTTCATAAATATCCAAGCAAATTCTTGATAAGCTACAAAGCAAACATTTGACAGGCAGTTAACGGGACTAGATTAAATTATCATAGAAGTCTGAATTGAGCCTCAAGAAATGCTACGAATAAAAACATATTTATGTGTAGTCGAAAATTGCAGTTTGGCAGTCAGGACAACTCCATATGATTAAAAAAGTCTGAACATTTTAAAATTTTAAAATAATTGACAAGGCTACGGCAGTGAAGGCTCGACATTTCCAAAAAATAATTGAGAAAAAAACAGCCACTTCTTTTTATGGTAGAAATTGAAATATTTGTAGACACATAGAAGGACTGCCCCAAATCATCAGAAAATGTTTAAACATTTCAAAATAAAGTTTCGAGAAATTGGGGGAGGAAAGCCTTGACATTTCCAAAACTAATGGGGAAAATGATTTATTTATGTGATAGAAAAAAAAATTAATGTTTGTAGGCAAAGAGAAGAACCATCCCGAATAAACAAAATATAAAAGTTTACTAACTCTACCATTCTTGAACATTTATAGTTTATTTCAATTTTAAGCATAATTTTCCTATAGAAAAATAGAGAATTAAGAATGAATAAAAAATGGTTGACCAGATAAAGGTAAAGCAGAAACAAAACAACTAAAATATAGGCCTATATTTTAAAGTGGCTGCTTATTTGCTCACTAATTTGGGTGGAAATATTAAAATTGTTACAAGAGATATGAGTGACCCCCTCGCATGCATGCTTGGGAAAACATACTATGGAGCCAATTAGCCAATTGACAGTTATTTTGACTTTTTATTTTCTCCAAACCTTACTATCCATTCGGACAGTACGATTTTCCATAATAATCAAATAGACACTAATTTGGGTGGAAATATTAAAATTGTTACAAGAGATATGAGTGACACCCTCGCATGCATGCTTGGGAAAACATACTATGGAGCCAATTAGCCAATTGACAGTTATTTTGACTTTTTATTTTCTCCAAGCCTTACTATCCATTCGGACAGTACGATTTTCCATAATAATCAAATAGGGATAAGAAAGGTAAATTGAGATTTTATGTACACTCATTTGCATGACGGGAGATTTGGAAGCCAATATAGTTTTTAAAAAAACAACCTCAATACAAATGGCCTAGATTAGAACTCTGATCATCATCAGCATTAAACCAGCTTGACGTTTACTCCGTGAGATCCCCTGTGCGGGTTTCAACATTATAAATTACGTCAAAGTCTCAAAAAAACAAAAACTTATATTCTGATGAGTGATGTAAATTCAATTTTTTTTTGTCGGTGTTCTTTAAGCTCAAAGCAAGTGACAAATTAATGGGCACATCGACGCCAAGATCATCTAGTTGGGTTAGATGATGATGATGATGATGGGAAGGTTGGGGTTTGAATCTCAGGTCGGTGTACTGAGGGTTGTTTTAAATATATGGTTTCACACTCTTCCTCCACACAAATGCTGATATAGTCATTGTAAAACATGCCTTCCTCAACCGTATATTACACATTGCAACTAAACAAACTTAATATCATCAAGGCATATACAACCCGAATGGGTAGTAAGACGCGATGCAAAAAAAAAATATATATATACATAATCAACATAGTTTTCAGAAAATAGCATTTCAAAATATTTTCCTTTTGGTATTGAGTCAAAAACAAAGTTGAAGCTGGAAATATTTTATATCAAAAGAGAAGCAAGTGGAATTTTAATGAATATTTAATTACTTCGTTGAGATTAATGATTAATCAATGAGCTGTCAAAGCTTGGAAAGATAAACAAACTCTCTCTGATGAGTAAAATAAGTTTTACCAGCAAATAGTATTCGCTGTAAAGTACAAGCGCTCTAACAATAATTGCTGGGGAGTAAAAGATCACAAGAAATAATTCATCATACCTGGCTTTTAAAAACACGTGATAGTCTTCGTGGCGTGGAGGTGGCTTCAACCAATTGGTTCACTCCCTGACTGGTTCACTATCCTGACATTTTACAAGTAATAAACTATCAATAACTTCCAAACCAAATGAAATAGTTAGTAAGGAGCCTTCGCCTACACCTTCAAGCATCGCACTGCCATTTCAATCGATCACCGTTTGTTGCAAACTTGACATTTCCCGCTGCCCCAAATAAATAACCCTAAACTTGTGAAACATTTACACAAATAATAGTTATTTTTAATTTATTTTAAAAAATGTTTAATTTTCTATTTTAATTGATCGCGTGAATTCTAGTACATATAAACAAACACAAACATAGTTTAGTTAATTTATTTAAAACATAATTTTGGAAATCAAGATTCACAAATATGAAAAAATCACGAAGCGTGTTAGTGTATACATACAACAAAATTTAAAAATATTTATTGTTTGAGAATATGTGTGTATGACTCACACGGGTAATCCTTACAACTTTAAACTCTAATGGTAATTATGTTTAAAAAGTTACAGCTTAGTTTAGTATAATTCCTTTACTTTCAATCAAAAGGACGAACAATCAGTTAATATATTGTTTATATTTCACCAAAAAATCATTAAAAAAATCACAGATCACGTCGCACTTAAATAATCGTTGTTTCTTCACACCCGACAAATAAATTAAACTAGACTAAGATGATACTATCCTCCGTCAAAGACACGCGAACAAGATAGACGTATATTTCAACAAAATGACAATCCAGCAGCGCCTATGTGTGTGCCAGACTTTACGAGCTCTGCTGGACGTCGTTTGTGGTACCTACTGCCTCCCTTGCAGCCCGCTAACTGTGCACTAACATCAACAAGATTTGTTCGCCCAGTGATCCCAAGGTGTAGAGACTCGATGGTCGGATCATTAACTCAGCGTTATTGTGTGTGCCGGTGTTTTTCAAACTGTTGTTTTACTGGGTTCTGTTTATCATCAAATATTTGTTGACTAACGAAGATTTTGATGTGATTTCATCAACTTTCACAAATATTTCTGTTCCTTTGTATCGGCTTTATTTAGCTTACCCCTTGATCTTTGTTAAAATTTAAAACGACTTTTATACTTAACAGGATATAATTTATTTGTATTTTTGTTATGAAGAGATAGAAGGGGTATGTTAGTTATGCCCTACACCCAAAAGGGGTACGTGACTAACATTGGTGTAGGCCATTAGCGACTTATATATATATATAGCTAGTTAAAGAAAGTGAGATTGAATTTTAAAGAAATTCATCCCTATTTGACTTGAAAGATTGTGGGTGGTCATATTTTTGTACCCTCCCCTCTTTACCCAATCAGAGATCAAAACCGTGTATTGTTCGTAATTCTACCAGTCTTTTAATATATTTCACCCAATTTATATTAATTCTATCTTTAAATGTATTATAAAATATGTTTAGCCAAAGCTCCATTAGTTTTGGGCAGTTTTCTTTATGTATTATTCCTCAGGCACTTGACACGAGATATACGATTATCACCAGCTACTTAGTTTAGGGAACTTTGAATCACTCATATAGTTGAAGCTAGGACAACAATATAAATATACATATTTGGAGATTACATAATTTTTTTAATAGTCTACTCTCATGTATCCAAACATCAAGCCAAGTATTTTGAAAACGCAACTTATTTTTAACAATTGTAAAATAAATATAGTGAGTATTTGTTAACTATTTTTTTAATATACTTGTATAGAGTTTTTTTACATAGTTGATAGAACTCTCCTTTGGTTTTTCACCTCGAGAAGAATATAATAATTATCTATCCCCAATGGGACTCGAACCAAATATTCTCAGAGGCACAAAGGTGTTTTAAGCCCACTTGAATTTTCGTGCTCATGGCAGAGGGCTTTTGGGGCAACTTAAAGATAGACGTGGAAACAAGTTATATGTAATATTAAACTTGCACGTTTTAAGCCATATGAATAAATCAGAATTCGACTTACATACTAAATAAACTCAGAAAAATAACACTTAGCAAAATCGCAAAGGATTATACTATCCAAGTACGAAGGTGGGCAGTAACACAAATACTCATCATTATCATCAACTGTTTCCAGCCTGTGGAAGTTTAAGTTTAATGAAATGCCTCCATCTTTATTTATATTCTTTCACCATTTTTCCTCCTTTAATCTCTTCAATTCTCCTCCTTTCACTTGCATACTTTCTGTTATCAGCTCTATCCGACTCTTTCTTAACCTCCCTTGCGGTGTTTTCCCTACATATTTAATCTACATCATTCTCATCGGTATTCTATACTTTTCCATTCTCATCATATGCCCACATCTCAGTCTTGCTTTCTCTGTTATTTCATGTCCCAACTCTTTCCCGGATAACTTCATTCCTTGTTTCCCCTCGTTGACAGCCAGCATGTTGCTCACAAACTTCATCCCCATGGCCTCCACTTTCCTAGTCTTTCTTACATTCAATGTCCATGTTTCTGCTGCATATGTGACAATGTGTACAAAAGTAAGCCCTATACTGCCTATACAACACTTTCTTACACTTCAAAGGCACTTCTCTTCTCCATAACAGGTTTCTTACACACCCATAGAGCCACTCCCCCTAATGCCCTCTTCTTGTTAACTCCTCTTTACGCCCAAACTTCGCCTGAATCGTGCTTTCAAGCTTCCGAGATACATTACATTCTGTACCTTTCTCAGCTTTACTCCATCCAAATGGGAAACTTTACTAGACCTTGTCTTCTTCCTCGTCGTTTCCATCACTTCACACTTTGCCAAGCTAAATTTCACTTCCTCATTCCATTCCTGTAGCTGCTCCTGTACTTCCTCTTCCTTCTAGCCCCATACCATCAAGTCATCAACAAACATCATGGCTTTCATTCTGTCCTCGCCGAATTTTCCTGCCACTTTGTTCATGACCATTTACATTGTCATTACAGATAGTAAGGGCGATAGAGAACTCACATGCTCTACTACATTTTATTATTTGGTGCCACTCCATCCATCCCACAAATACTACTGATAAAATATCTGTACATAGAGTCGAACTAGCGTGCTTTCTTCTCTCAACCCTTGGTCACCCAAGTCTTGAATCAAGGATGGGATCGGCTCTAAGAGGGTTCATGTTTAAAAAAAATTAGTACATTAAATAACGTTTACATCGGTTTAGAAATAAATCTATACAACTCAATTTGGAAGTTTTAGGCATGAAGTGGCTTTTTCAATGACACTGATTTTTTTTCAAATGATGACATTGATGTATATAATATATAAGTATAGTTTGTTTTATAATAAAATAAGGAAAACCGACTTTGAAGAAACCCATATCGGTACGTACGTGGACCCAATGCCAGGTTCATCTAGTGTGGTTTGCTAGTGAAAGGGAGTTCAGGGATCGAATACCGGCTGGGTGTAGTTAGTAATAATTATACTGTCCTCATCCCTAATACATCAGTGTAATAAAGACACATGGTTACAGCTCGGACGGGTGGTGGACGTGATACAAAGAAAAAAAGTGTGTTATCACCGCCTGTTCAGGTTATATGCATGATCATTACTCTAATGGGGTAGGGATGAGCAAGGAAGAATTTTAGAGGTAATCTGCCTGCACTAGCATGGAGAGAGAGTGAGAAACCATTTAGTAAATAAACCTCAGTAGATCCGACCGGGATTCGATCCCCAATCTCTCCAACACGAGCCGGCCAGTCTAACATTAGAGTGACGCCTTAGACCATTCAGCCCCTGAAGGGGGTAAAAACACACATGTATGTGTGTGTGTGTGTGTGTGTGTGTGTGTGTGTGTGTGTGTGTG
>CABFOV010002493.1:73352-84437 GCA_902141375.1 Timema poppense
TGTGTGTGTGTGTGTGTGTGTGTGTGTGTGTGTGTAAAGGTCGACCGGGTAGGGAGACGTGGTGGAATATATAAGTTCCAAAGTAGTAGCATTTTGATTCAGCTCGGGTCTTGTAATGTTCCACAAGAAACACTGCATGGTTGCGTCACTTGGCGAAGCAGGGGGGAGCAAGCATCGATACATCATCAGCTCTGCTGGCAGGGACTCAACCAGCTCCTGGCAACCACCTTGGTGCCCACGTGGACGGAGTCGTTGTCTGGAAGATTGGGACTTCAAATCCTGACCGGACGCAGCTGGGCGTGGTTTACCTCATCATGTTGGATCTATCGTTCTCCCAGGTTTAAATACGAGTCTAGTACCTTGGGCAGCTCGCCAACCAGTGCCGGAGTAACGTAACATTAACCCCATTGTCAGGATCTCAAGAGCATCGCCCCAGCCGATGTTGAGATTAAGAAAAAGATCGTAGGTGCAGAATAATATAGAACAGATTATTTTAAAGTAATTCGGTGCGGATGTTTCAGCTCACGTGAGTCTTGGTTCTCTGCTTAAGGTGTGTATACACTAGAGGACAATTTGTAGCGAGGCAGGTTGAGGCAATACGTGGCTGAGCCAACTCGTGTCGATAGATTAGAGTGAGGCAGCGGCACGTGCGGCTTCATTCATCCTCAGTTTGCCTCACTGCAAATTGGCCTCTAGTGTATCGCACACTTACGTATACAGATCAAGAAGGGATGAGTCAATTAAAATCCAAAAGAAGTGTACTCGTATTTGCTTTGAAGGAGAGTGGAAAACCATTTATTAAGAACAAGGGTAGGAACAACTGAACAAAATTTGAGCCCCGATCAACATTTTACTCTAAAACGAGCCAAGATGAGATCGATGCTTTTGTCTGTATGTCCAACGATGCAGATATAAGGAAACTACTACCACTACTACTACTACTACTACTACTACTACTACTACTACTATTACCACCACCTACGCACACTGGGGGACAGCTGGGGACCTGGGAGAAGGAAGGGTGTTGGGTTTGTTTGAAAGATAAGCAGGAATAAACATTTTTAGGCGATTTCACTTTGCAACTATAAAATAATCCAAGATAAAAAATAATTTATTGAATGAAATGTCGAAAAAATATATAATATAATTGCAATGAATGATTAAGAAATACTTTTTTTTAACTATTTTAACATTCTAAACCTCATAATTTTTTATAAATAACTGTTCAAATTTGTTGATTTAATGTTGTTACAGCTTTCCTTTTTTGACTTGTGACTACCGAGAAAAGAAATTAGCTATAACATTACATAGATATTTGATATTTAATCTTTTGCGTTTCGAATGTTTGTATTTTATGATCAACATTCTTTAATTCATTATTATTAATACACTTTTTGTGATACTGTGGACTACTTGATGGGCAACCGTAAACCACCAGTGATATGAGGACCACACATTGAGAAACACTGGTATAAAGCATCATCCTCGTGTTAGACTGAAATGTTGGTACCATTAAGAACGTGGTTCAAATCTCGGTCGGGTGTACTGAAAGTGGTGTTTCTTAAACAGTTTCCCAATCTCTCTCCACGCAAATGCGGATACATTTTCTAGAATATTAGACTCTCCTTATCCCTATTTCATCAGTGTAGTTAATGTATTCTACGTGTTACCTGGATGGTAACTAAGACGAGGGGAAGAAATAATATAGTTTATAGAGGACTAATGAAGACTAAGGGTGGTAATAATAATTATTAAAGGAATTAAATTAAGATAGATATTAGAGAAATTAAAGAAGACATGTACCCACATTTGCATAGAGAATAGTAGAAATCCATCTAGGAAAAGCAACCCCAGTATAACCAACCAGGATTTAAACCCCAATCTCCCTATCATCGGTGAACTAGGTAAGATTGCAATTAAGTGTACACTCGTATCACTAATAGTTTTACTAAGGTGTAGAGTAAATAGATGGAGATTAGTTAAGAGTTTTAGAAACGTTATCATGTATATTTTCATAAACGTTTGCATATGTGACCACTTGGCCTGTGACCTCTAGTTCTCAAAAGATTAGATTGCGATTGACTGGATGGTTAAAGTTATAACGTTCACACTTACATTAGGGGTGGTTTATGAATTGAGAATAATAATAATAATAATAATAATAATGTGGTTTTCCCCTCTTCCCTATAAGTTAATGGGAGTAAAATTACTTTAAGTTACGTTCCCAAATCTAGCCCTTTAGACTAATTAATGTATTAACCTTGATTTTGAATGCATCAATTAAAATACACTATACGAAACAAACGTTAATATTTTCTTATATGGTCTATTACAGTTTAGAATATTTTTAAAAAAAAGTCCTAAGAAGAGAACCATTTTGGATGTGACTCTTTGGTAAAAAGCAAATTGGATCGGACACATCCTTAGCCCGGTGGTGGTGTGGCATTGAAAAGTTACACCAGTGGTGTGGGGGAGTGTGAGTAGTCCCATATTTGATTTAGATTTTAAAATATAATATTTTTGCAATATAGTTAAAGAATTATTATATTTTAATGATCTGCAGCATTATAAAGATAAACAATGCAACAAGTTTAGCAAAATTATATATATTTATACAATTATTGAGAAAGATACAAAAATGTGAACTTTTAATCGCTTTCTTGAAGCTATATTTTTTCTGCACATTATTATATATATTTTATAATAATTTATAAAATGTTATGTGTGTATATATAAATTAAACTCTATTAATATATGTAGACTATATATTAATATAGTTTAATTTAATTCTAAAAGCATGAGTAAGCATTATTCATAAATTTTAGTTTGTGCCAAGTCAGAAAAGTAAAAAAAAAGTGCCGTTTCATTTAAAATCTTCTTCTAGCAATATTGGTACTGACCAACCTTGACACATAAGAATGATATGTTCTAAATACAAAATATATGTCACAGTTATGATTCGTGTACCTCTAGGACAACGACTTTGGGTAGATGGTTTCTTCTGTACGGGTCTTTTGCTTAAAGCCTGTTCTAAAGAATATCGTTCTAGTTTTGAGAACAGCTCTAGGGAAAGATTTGCCTTCTGCCTATCTGTATTATGTTATTTTAAACTGTAATAAAACAAAATTTATAGCAATTGTTTAGATTTTCGAATATAAATTCAAATTTGTCCACTGTTCAATTGTTACATTGTTCTCTAACAAGTCTTATAATGTTCATAAATGATTTTACGTGCTATACCTTTTAAACTGCCAAGCTTCAGGGCCGGATTTATTTTAGAGCCCCCGGGGCTGTAAGAAATTAAGATACCCTAACATTACAAAATTATTTTTACTGTCAACGTTTCGACACTATCAGTTTTCGTTGACAGTACAATGTGCTTACCAAGCAAGGCCGTAGCCAGGGAGGGTTTTGGGGGTTCAACCTCCCCGCGAAATTTTATGATCAAAATATATATGGCTTTATTTATGGTTCAAACAATATCAAAATTAATATACAAATACAAATTAGGGGATTGTGTTACCATAAAAAGCACTTCAGAGAGCTTCAAGAGGTGTTTAATATTTATAAATTTTCCTAGCCCTCGGCATTTTGAGGGTTATTTTACCATAAAAAAAAATTTCACAGAGCTTCAATTTCGATTTCAGAGATTCAATATTTAGAAATTTTCCAAGCCTTCGGAAGCTAGGGGGTTATTTTACCATGAAAACAAAAACCCACTTCAGAGAGCTTTTAGAACTGTTTATCATTCAGAATTATTTCTATCTTCCAGCAATTGGGGGATGTGCTCCCCCCTCCCCCCTCCTGAAATTATTGGCTGGCTACGGCAGAGTTTTATTAGATAAATAAAGAATATGTTGATAATTTTGGACACGCTTGGCTCTATAAATATGTGACGTAGAAACAAAGTCATAATATTATGCTAATGCTAGAAAGTGAGGTTTTTTTTAGCGATTGAAAGAACCCATTTGGACTATACGCCTACATCAAGTACGCTAATGAGAGATAGGGATGAGGAAGAAAGTGTTTTAGAGAAAATGTACCTAAATTTATGCTGAAGGAGAGTGAGAAACCGTTTAGGAAAAACCACCCTCAGTATACCAGAACGGTTATCGAACCCCGATATCCCCGTCACCAACAATCCAGTCTAATAAAAGAGTGACGCGGTAGACCACGCAACAACCGATGCGAGTGAAAAAAGGGAGTATTGTATTTTAAGGCGTGTACCGATATGCATAGTTTCGTTAAAATTGAGTAAAATTAATTTGTTTTAACTATTTTTGGTAAAGTTTCAAATATTTTAGACTAGTTTCAACGTTAAAAATAATAGAACAAAGTCATGCAAGCTTTGAGAGTTTTAAATGAATATTTTATCATAATTTATTGGCACAAAACATTCCTGAAATCATAGATTTTTGAAATTTATACTTCATAGACTTGAAAATGCTGAGTCAGGGTCAAATTAAAAACTAAAATCTGGAGATGTCTTGAGGGGTTAGGGAGAGGGGAGTGTATTTTCCAAATTTGGTCGAGAGTTATGAGTTGTCCAGATATAGACATAAATAGTAATCACGTGGCTTACATAGGAATAAGACGAAAAACAGCCTCAACAAATTGGACCAAATCTGAGGAGAATAAAAGTGTTATTCAACTGGAATGAAGATGAAAATTTAGTGCATGTAGTGTACCCCCTCCTCTACACCTTCCACCCCTCAAAGCGCCGCTGCCCCCCTACCCCCGGTGCTCGAAACATTGATCGGGTAAGTCTTCACTACGATGTGGGAGCTTTGAAAGAATAGAGGGGCAAGGGGGGTAGGAGCGGGTTGAAAGGAGTTACGCCACCATCAGCCTTAAGAACACATGGACAAAAGGCTGGTGGTTCGAGTCCCTGACTATACAGGGACAAATCGTTCAAAAAAAATAATGTGTAGCGTAGAAGTGGAGCAGTAATTTGAAACGTAAAAAACAATCCCACATTATCTTTTATAGTTTTAAACAGCACTAAAATATTTTATGATCTGTTTTAATAGACTATGATATCCAAATGTTGATTTTAAATACATATTTTGCTACAAATGTGTGCTGAACCAGAGGAGGTAATTTTATTCTAGCAATGGATATGAGCCCGTTTAAGTGGCTAAATGGTAGGATTGGTTGAGCATAGGATCAAGAGACCCTAGTTTAGCAGTTTACAACCTTTTGCATGTTCTGACTCCAATTTCGGGAGAGATCTAGTTGATAATCAGGTGAGTAAATTGGTCACTTAGAGCACCTCTAACCCGAGCACAAGGCTTATACATTAAACCGTCAATAAACTCAAGTCGTAAATTAAAAAAAAAAGTTACTACTAATTTAGCCTCTTCCTTTTTTGTTTAAATGTTGTGCTCTCCTATCATTTTAATAAACACTCAATCCTTAAAAGAATATATATCAGGATATAGCCTCCTCAATAATTGCGATCCCCCCTTCCCCCTATACACGGCGTGACCCCGAGATTTGGGTATTACTGTCCTAGTTTGATCCGGGCGATGCTGATAATATATTTACTAAATGTTGAAGCATAACACTGAACAACAAATATGACTAAACGGAAAATACCATCCTAAGGCCCGCCGCACATTGGACGCAGGGCAGGCGTAGCAAAGGGGCAGGCGAGGGAGAGTAAAATCTGTAATACACGTGTTCTTGTGGGTTACCGCACATTGGACAGAGTGCAGGTGCAGCAAAGGGGCAGGCGAGTAAGAGAGAGTATCTGTAATACACGTGTTCTTGTGGGTTACCGCACATTGGACAGAGCGCAGGTGCAGCAAAGGGGCAGGCGAGGAAGAGTAAAATCTGTAATACACGTGTTCTTGTGGAGGTGCAGTGTAGGGATAACTCTTTCACGCCTCTCTCTGGTTGTAGTAGACGCACAGTTTTCCTGTGTCCTCTGCGCCTCTGTCACGTAGTTTTAGTGTATTGTGATGGAACATCTTATTCAATTATCCAAGACCCTACAGTATTATATTAAACAACCAATCCAGACTACATGAGGACGAAGCTGAAAGATGAGATATGGGAAAAGATTGCTATTGAATTGAACTACTCGAACGGTAAGTTTAATATTCTAGATTTTTGTAGTCAGGGAAATAAACCTACAGTAGTTTGTATGACCCATTAGAAGAATTAAAAGTTACTAGACACTGCGCATAAACTAAATTACAATTTTTATTGCGATGATATGTATATTTTTATGTCACCTTTATTATACCTTTCGCAGTAGAGTGAAAGCTCTTACCTAATGCATCCGCTATTCTTCTCTAGGGTAACCATTGTAATTAACACCTCGGGAATGGCAACTGATAATGTAAAACCACTCTTGGATGAGTTTTCTTACGAGGAGGAGCTAATTCGTTAGCTCATACGTTAAATATAATGTAAACATAATCTATATATTTATAAATCTTTAATTAAACTTAATTTGTTTCAGCCTAGAATTCATAAAATTATACTTGTTAGTATTTGTAATCTTACAGTCAAAATTATCTTTTAAATTCATACTTTATTATTTACATCCTATTCTCTCTTTTTTTTAGTAAATCATTATATAAATTTAATCAAGTTATTTAATAAGAATTTATGCTATGATTTCGAATAAGGCCCTTTTGTTTTGTTAGCGACTTTGTTTGTGTGAGAGTGTGTGTCAAACACAATAATGTTGTTCTCTGTCTCTTTTGGACTTGTGAAATATTTTGAATTGATGAAACCTTAACATTTGTTTCGTGACAATAGTGGCAATATGTCATTGTTAGGAAATATTAATTAGCTATTAGTCCTGTCTTTAAGACTTGTTATTTGGTTTTGCCCTTGGTAACTAAAAGTAAGTTTGGGAATACAATAATATTCTTTATTTCTAATATAATATTAGAGGTAATTAAATGGCAATTAAATGTAGATTTACCTTTTGATCGCTACTTTGTTACTGTCACTATAAATTTACTCAAGTTAATATATTATTTATGTACCTACGTTATTTCTTCTTTAGCAAGGCTGTTAATGTTTGTAATCAATTTTGCAATATTTTTCTAATAATATATACATATATAATTGTTTATTCTTTTAAAACTAGTTCTCAAATATGACTTATAACTTAAAACTCAAAACCATCCTCGTTTAATGAGAGATGTAACTTCAGCAAACAGGATGAACATTTTCCTAAACTTGATATTACATATTAATGTTGCTTTACTATTTGAACTCCTCGTTTAGTGATCTTAACTTCTATATTGGGTGGACTACTGCAAGTTTTTTTTCAATCCGATATATTGTAGAAAAAACTGCTTGCCTACACTGATTGGTTGTGTTAAGCAGTGTTATAAACCACTGGAAATCGAATTTCAGCGTGGTCCGACAAACTTTATTTATCGGTTCACAAAGTAAGTATGGGAAACATTTGGGGGCACGGATTCGGCCCCTTTTAGAATTTTTTAGGTTTAGGATGTTTCATATCGTTCTAGGATTCAAAGCAAAGCCCCATGTTGAATTTCAATCATCCCTCTTGGCGGGTAGTTTGAAAAAAAACTGTGTAAGGAAAAACATATAGATACGGCATGGATTTTAAATTTTAGATCACTAGAAACAGAACAAATAAAATTAAACCACAAGTATTTTATCATAGAATCGCAAATACACAGGCTAGCTACAGATATTGTGATTTAATTGTCGTTTTTGTGTAATAAAAACATGGAACCGAGGTACAGTTAATGATAATGCTACTCGCATGTCACCTACCTCATCAAGTTGATTTCTACATTATGATTCAAGGTTCAATAATTCAGAGAATCCGGTTTGACAATGATAATTGGTTGTAATGATAAGAGTAATAGTTGATTCTAATCTAGCAACAATTTTTAAAAAACATTCATAGATCGACTCCTATATACCCTCAAAAGATATGGATAACCCTCCCGCTAAGAACCCCTGCTTTAGATTCTAGAACTTTCAATATATCAAAGACTCATGCACTGAATGTATTATTTTACCGCCCTAAACTTAAAATGTTTTGTTTTTCGTTGGGAAATCACTAGCGCTCTCGGGATCAAAAAAACTTGTGTTCTAAAATAAACACTGTTTTAAACCTTATCTATTATTTACACATATATATATAAAACTAAACTTACAATTAGATTTATTGGAATTTTTAATAATTTATTAATTAAACCTCAACCACTATTTATAGATAGATATGTTAAAGTTGTTTTATAATAATGAAAATACTGAGGAATACCCTAAAAATTGTTTATAATCATAACATCAATTTGTTAAATTAAAGTGAAAAAATTATTATCTTTGAGAATAATTCTAAATGTAATCTAAACACCCTTGGAGAGTATCCCACCCGCAAAGTCTGGTTTGCGTCATGAGATGTGCAGAGTAGGAACCAGGTTGATGTTCGAGCAACCGGATGATGGAGGGACGGACGAGATAAGAGGAACCTGCAGCTCATTACCAGAGTAGAAGCTCTTTCTCGGTGGGTGACAGGGGGGCGCTCGGTTAGCGAAGTTAACCATTTTATAGGTAGAGTGGTTTCAGTAGATACATACAATTACATACATTTCAATAAACAGGAAATAACTAGGTTTAGGAGTAGATATGGTTAAATCCGAGTACATTACTGCGTGATGAAACTAGGGACGTGGTATCGAAAAAAAGTATCGATACAGTACTCATTAAAAGTATCAGAAGAAAAATATTGATACTGTACTAGTATTGAAAGAAAAGAATCGATACCGTACTCATTAAAATTATCGGAAGAAAAATATCGATACTGTACTAGTATCGAAAGAAAAGTATCGATACTGTATTCATTAAAAGTATTGGAAGAAAAATATCGATACTGTACTAGTATCAAAAGAAAAGTATCGATACTGTATTCATTAAAATTATCGGAAGAAAAATATGGATTCTGTACTAGTATCAAAAGAAAAGTATCGATACCGTACTAATTAAAATTATTGGAAGAAAAATATCGATACTATACTAGTATCGAAAGAAAAGTTTCGATACCTTACTCATTAAAATTATTGGAAGAAAAATATCTATACTGTACTAGTATCGAAAGAAAAGTATCGATACCGTAGTCTACTTATTAAAATTATCGGAAGAAAAATATTTATACTGTACTAGTATCGAAAGAAAAATATCAGTATCGAAATTTTAATTTGGAAAAATATTTTTTCTTCCCTAGTAATAATAATAATTTCAACTAATGCATCATAATTATATTTTCATATTTATTTAAACACTGGAAATTATCATGGTTTTTAATAATATAAAACAAATTTTACAAGATGCTGTTTCACTATCCAACTTTTAATAAACCTCCATAGTTCACTTCTGGAAGATGCCATTTTTTTTAACTACACTCGTCGTTTATATACGATATCAACATAGATTAATAGAAGAATGGACGCCCTCCTCTGCTTTATCTGCTTAAACAACAAACATAAACTTTTCTGCTTCGTCTGCTTGGGGGAATTCTTTAGTTGAGTGAGTTCAATGTGTTCTACAAAAGATTATTTTGTTTAGTTTGTGATGAGGGATGACCTTACTCATTTATAAAGGAAGAAAGAGTAGACTGGTCGTTACTCACCGCGTCAGGCTGTATTAATAAACAAAGATGAAAGAACAGATATGAATTATGATAAGCTAAAAGAAATTGGATGCTAAAGTAACTTCTTGTTTGTCATGCAGAAAATGAGTGAGATCTGAAATAGTGCCATTTGTTTCTTTCTCCACAGTCCACTCTAGTAAAGATTTAATCCCAACTTGAGTGAAGATAACAAAAAGTGTTGTCTTTCGATACCGGAGTGTGAGTACTAATATCAGTAATAGTATCGGAATAAATTATCGAGTAAAAAAATAATGTTATCGAAAGGAAAATATCGATATTAGTAAAGTAATACAATTCAAGAGGAGATACACAACAAATTTATATAGGAAATAATTGCTATTATTTGGTTTGTAGATTGGTGTCACATTTAGTTAACTCTATTTGGTTGAGGTATTTAACGTGCACTTTCTGAACCCACTTATTATACCAGCACACGATAATTTCTATGAGCGAGAGTGAAAGATCCTACCAATTTTGTCAGGAAAGGTATTTTCACATACAGGGTTCTTTCACATGTCACAATCGACCTGAAACCGACGGATTTACTCCCCCTCCGAAGAAAGTTGTGCTACGGATTTTTATTGCCCTAGAAAAATCCGTCAACGCCGTCTGGGTTTGAACCCACTAACATCGGGCCTTAAGACGAGCACTTTAGCCCAAAACCACCGATATTGACTATATTTAACTGATAATATACAAATCTAAAATTCTATCACCCGCCTCGGTGGCGTAGTTAGATAACGCGCTAGTTTCGTGTTGAGCTAGACTGCCGAGGACGGGGAGGTTGAGGTTCCAATCTCGCTAGGGTCAACTCGGGGTGGTTTTCCCTAGATAGTTTTCCACTCTCCCTCTATGCAAATGTGGGTTCGCTTCCTCGATAATCAGCCTTCCCAACTCCTATTTCATTAGCGTAATTATAATAATGACTTTAAGAAATACTAGAGGGAGACTAGTTTATTAAATTTTCAGTTTTATTACGTTTAAATAAAGATATACTCACTCCAGTGGCCGAATAGTCTGTGGCGTCGATCTCGTGTTAGTCTGGCCTACTGTTGACCGAGAGATCGGGGTTCAAATTCCAGTTGGATCTATTGAAGGTAGTGTTTCATAAATGATTTTCTGCTCAATGTGGGTAGAATACCTCTAAAATGCTTCCTTCTTCATCCCTACCCCATTAAAGTAATTATGATATATGCATATACCTGAACAGGTAGTAAAACGTGTCGATAAAAAAAAAATCCCTTTGTTTTTAAAAACAACCCCTTTTGCCCAAACTAAAACTATTTAACACGAAATCTTATAAAGTGTTTTGTGTGAAAAATAAACACGTACAACCCTTTTCTAGTATATTTCTTAGAGATGGGCGATATATCACTGACTGTGATTTTTTCACCGATACCATTTGATCACTGATACTCCCAGTTACTCGATCC
>CABFOV010002494.1:0-17230 GCA_902141375.1 Timema poppense
TATTTATAGCACAGGAATAACGGTACCTCAAATATACACCGGTTTCGATATAAACGCTCTAAATAGCTTACATATACACTTTACTGTGTATAAAGGACTGTTTTGAAACGCCTGCAACACTACTTCTATGTATATAATAAAATACTCTTTAGATTGGAATTTGCAAATTAGCTTAGATATTTAGTGCCAAGGCCACACTATTCCGACTACGACCTTAAGAAATTTATTATTGTTTCCTTTGCAACTAAACATGTATAATATACTTAAAGGTGTAAGATATATTTTGTAAATACATATTCTATAACTGTTATGTTTATATAAATAAATACTATAAAACTGTTATGTTTGTGTTTTGACGTCTACACCCCTCTACTTCCTATCCTATAAATACAAGTTAATCTAGCTTATAAACTCAGTCTCAAACATTATGGACAAGTTAAAACATCGATTTTAAGCCATCATCAGTGGCCCTTCCAGCTGTGGAAAGTCACATTTTGTAGCCAGCTTTATCCGTCACTTGGACACAATTCATGATGTTAATATTGATAAAAATCACCTGGTATTATGCTTTATGGCAATCGGGATTTGAACAAGACGGGCCAGATCCCCAAGTCATATTCTGTAAGGGTTTGCCGGAAATGAATGGCGAAGGTAATGACGCTCAACAGCTGATTATCATGGACTACCTGATGCGTAAAGCCAGCGAAGTGATCGTCGATCTATTCAGCAAAGGATGCCATCATCAAAATATTAGTGTCATGTACCTTAGACAAAATATATTCCACTAGGGCAAGGGCCAATGAGATATTTCCTTAAACGCACACTATATCATTCTTTTTAAAAATCCCAGGGATAAAATTCAGATTCAACCCTTTGCAGTTCAGGTATGTCCTGAAAACACACGTGTATTACAATAGATTTACACTGATACTAAAAGACCTCCCCACGGCTATATATTGTTAGATTTCAAGCAAGGTACACCCGAATGGTTCAGATATAGAACCCGCCCAAATATCGGGTGCTCTGTGTACCTACCACGCAAAAGCTATAAAAACATCGACATCTCCCGATTACAGATAATTTCATAGCCATGAGTCCCAAACTGGGGAAGCAAGCCCCTCTGATGCGTGCGATGCATCGCATGAACCCGCCGCAACGTGTCACCTTGTTGAAAATGGCAGACAATAAACTGATTGGCTCTGTTTGCGAGTGTTCTTACAACACTTTAAAAGGGAGGGTGCCGTTGAAAAATGCACAGAAGACAAAGCTACGTGTTTACAAGCAGGTGTTGCACAATCTGGTCAAAGTAGGAGAGTGCTGGAAGAAAAAGAGACGACTCGTTCAGAAAGGAGGAGCGTTCCTGACATTAATTTTATCCCCACTAATCAGCGGTGTCCTCGGCTCCTTATTCAACAAGTAGAAAATAAAACACACTGGAAACATTGCACCTTTACGAGGAATACCACCAACCAGTGGCTACGGCCGCAAATCTAGTAGTCCCCGAGCTAGACAAGTAAATGGAAAAAATTCTAGCTTCTAAACTTGACGAATAGTCTAAACGGACTTTATACTAACAAGTGATACAGCGCTATCTGCAATTTATTCATCACCCTCCACCACTTTAAAATACCGCCACAACCAACCCCAAGTGTCTGTACTTCCCATACCTACTGTACTCAATACTGTATCCGTACAGGCACGTAAAAAGCCGAACTTTTACTGGAGCATATCATTTCCCGAGGCAGTATCTCTTGGGACGCAAACGGGGAAGTGATTAATGACGATAAGCCTCTCCATGGATCCAATATCGTGGTTTTATTCAACGATATAGTGAGAGCAAGAAGATAAAGTGAGGTCTCGGGGTGGCGAGAGTTTCTCACGCTGCTCATAAAATAAACGTCCCAAAAGAATTTATTGTCAACCCGAAACGTTTGGCACCCATTAGAGATCTAACGATTTTACCCCAACCACTTACACCATCGCAACCCCCTAAGAAGAAGAAACTGAAAAGGATGGATGAAAACAGGTGGCTGCCTTTCCGAAATTAATGGACCGTTAAGCTAACAGCTTCTATGACCCTTCTTATCTTTCAAAGTTTGCAGGGGTGGTGTCGCTCATAAAGGCGTCCAAGAAAGATTCCACCAAAGTACGAGAATGTTTTCATGCGCAGGAAGCTTATACGCTACACAAACCTGTGATAGAAAAAAGTTTCCACACAACAAGTACACCGTGTCAAACAATAACGATCTCTGGCAAGCCAATATCAACGATATGCGAAGTTTCGGCAAATACAACGACGGTGCCGTATACTTGCATCAACGTGTTTAGCAAAATGGCCTGGGTGAGGATGCTACCCTCTAAGACAGGGAGCGTCGTGAGGGATGCCTTTCAGGATATTTTCAAACAAAGTTGCCTTAAACCTCTAAGTCTACGGATGAACAAGAGGAGAGATTTCACGTCACGTCAATTCTGAAAAATTCTCAATAAAGGAAACGCGTTTTACTACACCACCCATAATCCAGACATGAAGGAAAGCATTGTGGAACGATTCAATAGAAATCTGAAAGGTTATATGAAGCGTTACTTTACCAATAATAACACATATCGCTATGTGGACGTCCTCCAAGATCTCCTCGACGCTTACATCTGCGAAAAATATTCCAGTATCAAGATGCCACCTGCAGATGTTTCATAAACCCAAATTAGATATAATTTGTACGACAAGCGGTGCTCAAACTCAAACAGTAAGCCAAAATTCAAAGTCGGTGACACGGTGCGTATTAGCAAATCCAAATTGCTGTTTGAAAAGGGCTACGAAAGCAATTGGAGCAAAGAAATTTTCAAAGTCAGAAGTATTGTGTTGCGACAACCAGTCGTCTACTGGTTGACAGATCTTGAAAGCAAGGAGGTGGAGGGGACGTTTTATGAGCCCAAATTGCAACGCGTACGTCTTCCCTAAACTGTTATAATTGTTAAAATACTACGTGTCAAGGGTAAAGGCGCCAGAAAGAAAGTGTTCGTGCAGTCTAAATGTTACCCCGCCAAGTTTAATTCTTGGATTCCTGCCAGTTACGTCAGCGCCCTACCTTGAAGGACCAGTTTTTCATCAATTTCCTGAGCGATAGCTCTATGGGATGTTACCCGAAAAATACCCTCACGAATTTCACCACGCAACTTCCTTACCGTCTTACACTCGACGGACAATGGGAAGTCACTCTCGCCGAATCCCAATATCCATTTTCTTCACCACCGTACAGGAAAGCCAAAATATTGTATGGTACAACTAGGTGTACGCTAACAGCGTGGAACAAATATTAAAGTATCACATTCCACCTTGGAATTATAGCTTTATCCATGAATTGGTCAAAGCCCTAAACGAAGTAATGGCATTTAAAAGGGATTTCGGAGTTTTATTCAAGTATACAAACATTAACTAAAAAGGGAGCATTGTCTCTACTTCACCAAATATACAGCTGCGGACTTTATCCATTCAACTAAGTCTACAGCTTGGTTTCAATCCTAAGACTAATCTGATAAAAGATCAAAAGTCAAAAGTATGACGCCAAAATTCGACTAGGCTTGCCTTTGCAAATGTACATCTACACGGATATCCACGGACCGTGGGTGACATTTTGGTACCTTTTTCACGTATCGTCGGTATCAACACTAACTATGTATATGGCATACATAAGACAGGTAGTTATACTCCATTTCACTACGTGCCCGTACTTATAAAGGAAATTTAAAGAATCTATATCAATATAAGAACAGACACTGGTTAAACTGTACCAATCAAGTTTGGAAAATTGTGCGTGAAACTTTATTTTAGACGCTGCTCAACATTAAATGTCCCTAACAAAGATGCTACGTAAACCAGGCTGGAACAGGAATATCTTTGATCTACCAAGGTGTTCCATATCAACTCGGGCATAGAGAATGAAATTTTTCAGCTGCTTTTTCAAGGGCGTCATACTGTTGCTGAGAAGCTATGCTGAAGCCTTTAGAAAACTGGCGCTTTATACGGGTATCAACGTACTCTACGACGTCTACAATCAGCGTCGTTCTTTCAAAGAGCCCCTACGCCAGCGTGTTGGTTATGCTGGAACAAACCTGAACCGCAAGGCGGAGCAGAAGATCGACCCACTGATGTCCGGCTCAAGCTATAAATGCCGCCGTCTTTGCCCGACGTAAAAAGGTCAAGAAAGAAGCAGTAGATATTTTCATTTGAAATGTCTTTTCTACACCCCAAGTCCTGGGAGTGTTTCAGCAGTAAACTCAATCTATTTTTCAACCCACCTGCGCAAACCAGTCTTGAAAGTGGACAATGGATCCAGTTAAAATCTTTCTCTTCCCTTACCGATGATTCACCTATCAAATTTACCATTACCGGTCAAGGCGAGTTCTATATCGATATTTCACAGACCATGCTCTATCTGACGGTAGCTATCATGAAACCTGATGGTGGCGCTTTTACCGAGGTGGATCAAATCGCTACCGTTAACAACTGGTTGCATGAGCTATTCACACAAGTGGATGTGTTTTAAACCAAAATCTAGTCTCGGCGACCAGCAACACGTATGGTTAAAGATCTTACATTGAGACGCTGCTCAATTATAACAGTGAATCCAAATTAACATATTTGACTTGCGGTTTGTAGTTTGCAGATAGCCCTGGATCATTTGAGGCGGTTAATGCCAGCAACAAGGGATTTGAGGCGCATCGCAATCTCACTGCAAAAATTAAGACGGTTGATATTTTGGGGTATCTACACGATGATGTGTTTATGCAAGAGAAATACCTTTTGAACTGCACTATACTCAGAGTCAAGTTGGTCCATTCCAGAGACAGGTTTAGTCTTATCGCCATCCATGAAATCCCGCATTTTAAGTTTCATATCGTTGAATTCTGGCTTCTAATGCGACGTGTCAAAGTAGCATCTTCTATACTGTTAGCACATGCCAAGGCATTAAACGTCAGTCCCGCAAAGTATCACAAAGTAGAAACACTCACTATTCCCACGAGTGTGCAAGGGAAATCACTGGGCAATGTATTCACGGGACAGTTACCCAAACGGTGCGTCGGGGGATTTGTACCAAACGCTGCGTTCAACGGAGACGCCACCAAGAACCCGTTCAACTTTCAAACCTATAGCATGAACCATTTCTCGTTCTACATGGATGGGGAACAAGTGCCGTCGAAACTGTTACAGACCGATTTTTCGAACAGCAACTATGTCATGTCCTACCACACACTGTTTTCTGGAACAGGTATTCATTTCATAAACGAAGGTAGCAAGATCATACGGGAAGCCTTCCCTTAGGGAAATCTACCCTTGGCTTTCAATCTCACACCTAATCTGGCCGCCCACATGACATAGCATTGGAATTTGACGAGGCATGGCTCTCTGAGCATCGAAGTGAGTTTCACCAGAGCTCTAACCGAAACCACTAACTGTATCGTGCACGGGGAGTTTGCCAACATTATCACCATCAACAAGGACAGAAACGTCGTGACTTATTTTAGCAGTTAATATAAGTGACCTCCCACCATTTACCTCCGTCATTTAAATCATGGTTGTCATTTTATATTTCCAGCGCTTCATCGACGACAGCAAAGAGTTTATCGTTAAGGAACTGAGTGTTTTATCTGTATGGTGTACATTACTTCAACATAGGGTGGTAAAACCCCCTTATGGCATCGAGGAACTTTGTACCACTGCTAAGAATCAAGCTGTCTATATAGTCAACAATCTGCACGGTATTCCCTCGGATAGCGGTGATGTGGATTACAGCCTGCTTGAATCCATAATCTCCCATGCAGAAACCATATACGTCAAAGGATCAGAAAAGAAAAGGTTTCTAGCCAAATACACGCCTATGCCTGTTATAGATCTGTACGACAGAGGTTGTTTGTCTTTAAAAACACTTAAATTGGGCCGCACCATGTGCATGGTACATAGTTCTGTTTGGAATTTCTATTTGGCCTCTTTTGTTTGGGGATTTTGAGATTGTAAGATTTAAGTTGGACACGCACACCATAAGACGTGCGTTGTAAACAAACCCGTGGTTCCGTTCTGCACGATCAGGTGTTTTCCCTTCTGATCAACCACCCGCAAGAATAACGCGACCTGCCGCTCTAGTCATCAACACCGATCCACTTACCAAGCCTGGGATACATTGGGTTGCCATCTTTATTGACAAGAATGGCGTTGGAGAATACTTTGACAGTTATGGTTCCCCCTCCTCCCCGTATAAACTCGCATATGGCATTTATACGTAAAAACACTTCCCACACATCTCATAATAAGATACAAATTCAAAGCATAGCCTCAAACGTTTCGGCCATTACTGTCTCATGTACCTTCTCTATCACGCCCAGAACATTCCGATGAATCTTTTCCTATACCTATTCTCACCCATCAATCAAACAGGCAATGACGCTAAGGTGTTGAGATATTAAAACCCATTTTTCAAGACGCTAGGGTCCTGCCACTCCTAAAGAGGCTTCGTCCAATCAGTGTGCGCTTTGTCTTCTCCTATAAAAGGGACATCCGAACGACGTGCCAGCCATAATCACGACAGTGGTCGAAGTGATCAAACATTATGGATGGTCAAGACGTTTGCACCCGCAAAGCAAATCCAGTGAAGGCGCTCCTCATCACCAGTATTTTCAACACTTTGTTTCTACTGGACGAAGTCAATGCCAAACAAGTCATCGTCGGCATGAGTGTTAAGAACAAATGTACGCCCTATGTCCAGCTAGAAAAATTCTGAGTGAATTGTGCGGTGTACAACCTTCCAGAGTGGCAAGAACTGCGCAGCTATATGGTGGTTATATCAAAGTTTTTCAGCAACACGCAGCCTCCTAGAATATTAGTCTGACTAATCATAAAAAAATCTCTTTGAGACGCATGTGCGGTGACCGTATGGTCAACATCAGTGAGAAAAAAGACGCCGGACTCAAACGGGTCACCTTTCTAACACCTAGCTGGGTGCGTCTTGGTGAAGTGTGGAACCTCATCGACATCACCGTTGGCTGATGGTATATGTGGTCGACATCCGTCGCACGATATTGCAACTATTTGATTGACACACTTGTCGTGGATGTATGCGACATGCTAACAGAATCAGTGAATGTCATCTATCTCGAACAGCATACGGTGGAAACACACATCAGAAACAGATATATTATCAGTGCTACCTACTATGCACGTCAAGTCGTCGGTTTGGACTATTACCTGTTGGATTATGAACTAAAAACAATTTCACTAACATATCTAAGAGACACCGTAGAAAAACGTATAAACGAATATATGCGTCATTCCTGTAAAAATGTAAAGTAAATATTAAGTATGTCTGTGAAAACTTTAATGTATAGTAAATATATGTTTGTAATATCGTGTTTTATTCACGAAAAACCTGTTTTTCCCTTCATTTATCTCAACACGTAGGGTAACCAGATACGGGTCTTGACTTGTCGAACATCCAAACTGGCACTAAGCATGAACAGGGTCAATGACTTGAACTAGCTCACAGATTCAAGGCCACAACCTATTTCTGTCTTGACATGTCTTGTCGAGTCTCCAAACAGGCACCAAGTATGAATCATCAGGGAAAACCCATTACCACATATAAGGAGAGTGTTGCAACATAGCACGCAATGAGGACGTCGCACAGACCGAGGCAACTTGTCTTGTCAAGCCGCCAAACTGGCACCAGGCATGTCATCGGTGAAAACTCATTGCGACATATTTCAAGGTCATTATCTATCCCTGTCTCGACATGTCTTGCTGAGCCACCAAACTGGCACCAGATATAAGTCATCAGGGAAAACCCATTACCAAGGGGAGGGTTGCGATATCACACGCAAGGATGATTTCACACAGATCGAGGTGACTTGTCTGGTTGAACCGCCAAACTGGCACCAGGTATGAGTCATCAGCGGTGTGACAGAGCGATGACGTCATCGGGAAAACTAATTGCCACAAAGAAGGGGGAAAGAGGGGAGGGTCGCCAGAGTCAATGACCTCACGTACTAGCTAACGGTTTCAAGATCACGATATATTCCTGTCTCGACACGTTGAGCCGCCAAACTGGCGCCAGATATGAGTCATCATGGAGAACTCATTGCCACATAGAAGACCAACGGGAAAAAACTCCAGAAAAAAACCTTTGCGGCATTGAAAGAGCAACAGAGGACAACATGTCGTTAACCCCATGTCATCATGGAGATAACCAGAGAAGAAATGGAGGGGAAATTTTCTCACAGGTGTGGAAAAGAGGTCAAACTTGGAGGGGGAAGAGGGGAAAGTCACAGCTCTGAACGATGATGGATTTGACTCGTCAGAGGATAAGGGGTTTTCAACGCCCCACACACTATTTTCAATCCTTGGTCCTAGCACAGATTTATCTGATTGCCAAACCCTTCACCTCTGACAAGACGTGTATTAATTACAACTTGTGAATGTGGGGAATGCCAGGTCTCCACCGTGGTTCGGATTCCACGATAAACTGTAGGTCCTCTATTTCATCTCACAATAACCCTACCATTACACATTAGCGAAAGTGCGTATAACGCGAACGGGTAGTAAGACGCGGTGCTAATAATAATAATAATAATAATAATAATAATAATAATAATAATAATAACAATAATAATAAAATGTAGATTCTTTGTTTAATCGCTTGTGATTGAACCAAACATCTGTTGACTGATATTAGGATGTTCCGAGAATTCTGCAAAGAGGGTGGACTACAAGATCTTATCAACATAATAAGTAACCTAAGTGTTACTAAGAATGTATTATTATTTTTAGATTTTTCCGGGAATGATTAGTTCACTTGGTGATAGTACATTTTCTTCAACAGCAGAAGTTAGGTACTTGATTAAAACACAGAAAAATTTCTACCTGAGACTTGAGGGCTATGTAGTTTTGGTGTAGTCAACCTTTAACCTTGAATCTGTGATGCTTGTCATTAATAGGGAGGTGCCATATTATGGATGTAAACACTTCACGAAATTACAAATTTGTTAATAGATAATAGTCCAGTAATACAACATCTAACAAATATATTGGTAACAATGTCAATGGTAGCACAACGTCTACTACCTGAAGAAAGTATATTACTATAAAGCTGAGTAATAAAGATAATTTTACAGAGCTGTTTGACCTGGTTGATCAAGTTGTCATGACTTACACGATTACATTTTTTTAACTTCATCTTATATTGTCACGTTCATCGTAATACAGTGAAGGTTTTCATGTAGTATGTAGCTTTCGGAACACATTTATTCATTTTAGGGATGGGCCCTCGAATCTTCAATTCCTTCGAATCCCTGGAATTCTAAAGCTATTCTAGATTAGAGGATTCGATTCTAAACTCAAACGCTTAGAATAATACAGGATCTATATAGTATTATAAATTCCCAACTAAATGGAAAAAACCTGTTGCTTGTATTTAAATGAAAGTAACTATTTTTATCTCTATACCGTTTGAGATTTTCTTCGGAACCTATAAAAAGATTTTGGAAAATTCAAAAAGGAAGTTTTTTTAACGAGCTAAAATTAAATAGCTCTCACATTCCTAGTAAAATGAAATAACACGTTTGAAATCCATGTAAACTAATTAGTACTCCTTAAAGAAACTTCAGTTAAGTGAACTTTGAAAGCTATATATTGGATTTTAACTTTATGTTTTGGAATTGCTTATTTTAATCAAAATAATAGCAAGTCAGTTAATACAATTTGTCTTAAAAGTCAAGAGATGTATAATCATTATACCAAAAGAACGTAGCTCCTATAGCCTATACGAGGCGAAACGCGCACACTTATATCATTAACTTTTAAATTTAAACGCTGATACCTATATTATTATTATTATTATTATTATTAGCACCGCGTCTTACTACCCGTTCGGGTTATACGCACTTACGCTAATGTGTAATGGTAGGGTGATTGTGAGATGAAATGAAGGACCTACAGTTTAACGTGGAATCCGAACCACGGTGGAGGCCTGGCATTCCTCACATTCACAGATACCTATATAAACTAGGTATTTCATAAACTTAAATATGTTATGCTCTGATACATAAAGGTACAGTAACATTAATATTCGAGAACATGATATTATGAATAATAACTGATATATCTAAATACATTATATTGATACAAATATGTACATACGGTATACATATATATATATATGTATATATATATATATATATATTGTAATACACTGTATATATGTGTATAACATGGATAAATAAGTTAATATATACATAAATAAAAATAATATTTTCGAGTAGACTTACTTTACGAGCAAGGCTTTTCTCGTTATGTGTTTTGATCGTTTTTGGTTTGGTTTTCGAGGCTATTTTTGATATATTCTAGAAAATTAAAAGAGTATCTTTTGTGTTTTGATAAATGTCCGCCTCTGTGGCGTAGTTGGCTAACGCGCTTGTCGTGTTGAGCTCGACTGCTGAGGACGGGGAGATCGAGGTTCGAATCTCGGTCGGGTGAACTGGGGGTGGTTTTCCTAAATGGTTTTCCACTCTCCTTTCACGAAAATGCGGGTTCACTTCCTCTAATTCAACCTTACCAATTCCTAATCCATTAGCGTAATTAGTACTTAAAGCGTATAACTCAAACGGGTTGTAAGACGCGGTGCTAAATTATTATTATTATAGTGAATAGGCTATTTTTAATATAATTTATATATTTATATGTGTGTCCATATGTTCTACAATATTTATGCACTCTTATCCTTATATATTTATATATTTATATATATATATATATACATATTTTGATAGAAATTATTGTCATATAATGACTTTTGTAGTTAAACCATATAATCTTAGGTAAAAGGAAGAGTAGGATGAATTATATAGAAATTATCTTCATTTCTGGTAGGAGAAGACGAGAAATATTATGGGAGAAGATATAGTGTAACGTGTTAGCTATCTACTCAAAGCTGCAAAAATGGCTCTCTCGTATATTGTATATGTCTAAATGTTAACGAATCTTCACATTTGTGTCAAAATAATATGCTGTATACCTGTGAGAATTGCCTAATTTATCAATGTGATGAGGTAAACGAATATTTCAGCAATGATACATTTTTGGTCATGTCGGGACTGAACTCGTGACCATTAGCTCAATAAGCAGACACGCTACCGACTGAGCTACCAACATTAGAAAACTACATGCAGAAATTTAGTAATAAATGGCTAGCCAATCTTTTTAAATCATAGTGTAATATTTGTACCGGTATTTATATTTATTCTATGTGACAGACACTTTATGACACCGTACTATGTCAGCACACAAATGTATTGCTATTTTAAACTAGGACAACCAAAATTACTAATTAGCACCTACAACTTCTGGAAGCCAGATAAATTATATATGGTCATGGTTTTAGGATAACTAAATAAAGCCACACAAAAAGTAGTTTATTTTAACCAAAGCTTGGATTCCAACTATTGCATACTTTAAAACATCTTCAAGTTAATTTCCTCAACAGTGATGATACCATGGATATTATGATCGTCGTTCTCCGGATGACCTTGGAAAGAGTCGGACACCGCAACTTCAGATTGTTTTTAACTACTTGCTCATGGTTGCGTTGGCTCATAACCTCTCAAGATGGACACGTGATAGCATATAAAATTATATTTGTCTATGTGTAAGTCAATTATTGATCAATAAAAACACATTTTTTTCAGTATTTTATTCAGTATTGTGTTTGCTAGAAATTACAATGCCAATTTCGGTGATATTGGTGCTTCTGGTGGCCGCAAGTTCAACTATCGCCTTCACAAAAGTGCCAGATCCACTTCTTATTTTGGGTAATGCATATTTTAACTTGGTGTTGATTTTATACCACATAGTATTAAGACATTGTGAATGTAAGAAATTATGGAGTCTTCGTATAAAGAAACTTGTTCAAGGTGGATTTCTTAAAGTTTTTTACATCAATATATTCTTGTTTGAATATTTTTTTAATAAACCATCCCATGCCCCGTACCAAAGTGTATGGCTGTAATATCATCTGTCAGGTTTTGCCACATGGAGTGTTTATTGAACTATATTCTGGGAGGCTAAGAATCGATGGACTGGGATAAGTTTTTCTCGAGTTGTGATTCCCCTCCTTCTATCAGATGTTTGCTGATATATTTCCTTGAACTTAACCTTCAACCTAATAAGTGAATTAACTGAAGAGCAATATTAGATCTAGAGCACACTTACATAAACAAACCACAACAGCAGGTTTGAAGCTAGGAAATAGGTTGTATCTGGATGGAAGTAGTTCTATGATAATGGATGTGAGAAAGGAAAGGTAATTATTGGCGTAATTTAAATGTTGATCTCTATTAATTATCTTTTTCTCTGCATGTGCATGTTGTTATTATTAAATACAATAATATTTCGTTATTGAATCTGTTCCATTTAAACTTATAAGACATTTAAGATAGCTTGGATTTATTTTAGTCAAGTTAAATAAACTATCTCCTTGGATTTTCGATTTGGTTCACAGATTTAGATTTTTAAAATATAGCGTAAGTTATGTTATATATAAATTTAAAAACCTATACGCATTTATGTAATCTGTATATTACATCAATAGACTAATGAATAGTCCATAAGCTAAAATTTAAAAGTTTAAGATATTTTTCTACCTACAAAACATTTGAAAAAATGGCTACAGCTAAATGATGTTTTATCAGATTCTATATTTTAGATCTAGTATGAGATAATTTTTTGTTTTGGAAATTTCCTGCAATTTTTGACGAGTTTTATACCAGGTACACAATCATTGTTGGAGAGGACCTTTGATCATTATTCGCTAGATATCGTCCATACAATGTAAATACAAATTTAAACATGAATTGGGTTCATTTAAACTAATCAATCGTACAATTTACCATGATAATGGTACCTACCTTGTTGACGACATTAAACAAACTTCACCCCTACTAATTACTATACACGGTACCATACGACTGTAAATAATATTAAGGGGGCCACCTATTGGAGCACTTAAACACGTTGTAAACGTCCATAAATCACACGTTATTTAATAAGTGGTTTGTTATTTCAAAATAAGGCTCAATTCAACATGAAGTTAAAATATTTCAACATATACCAAATAGATTTTAAAAACTTATATATTAAGTTAAATATTTTAAAATCATTATGGTGACCTGGCGGTCTAGGGTTAAGGTGTCGGACTTCTGTGTTGGGAGTCCGGGGTTCAACCCTCGGCTCCGGCACAGATTTATCTTATTTCCAAACCCTTCCTTCCCATCTGACAAGACGTGTATTAATCACAACTTGTGAATGTGTGGAATACCAGGCCTCCACCGTGGTTCGGATCCCACGTTAAACTGTAGGTTCTTAATTTAATCTCACAATCCCCCTACCATTACACATTAGCATAAGTGCATACAACCCGAATGGGTAGTAAGACACGGTGCTAATAATAATAATAATAATAATAATAATAATAACCTTACAAAAAGATAAAATTGGTTTGTTTTCAACGACGTTCTCACAAAATGTGATCAAATTTAATAGATAGAGATATAATATTAGCCTCTCACAAATAGATAAAGATATTTTAAACAGACATTTTTATGTGAAATGAGGATTGTTTAGTCTCATAATAATGACCGTAGTGTTGACGGAGATTACCATCATTAATGGTGAACTTGCGTGTTGAAAACACTGGCACGCTCTTGAGGGTTTTCCTATCAATTTTGGACCTGGTCAATGTAACCATGGACTGACCTACACATAAAATTAATACCATACATCGTAATTTATTAAAAGGGCATCAGTAACTATAAATGCATTTTTGAGAAATAAAAAAAAATTAAAATCAGAAATGCTATTTACAAGTTAAGTTTTATAGTATTAACTTTATTCTACCTTTATAACTTTCTAGTAACTTTATTTTTATAGCTTGCCAGAAGAAAAATTATACTTTATTAAATGTATATTTTTAATTGTATTATTTATTTTACATACCAATGTGATACCTCATGAAAAAATTACATTCTACTTAACCTATTAATTTATATAAAGCAAATATTTTTACAATTTATTATAACTTCTTTTAAACGCATAAATGCTATGAAATTGAGGCGATAAACATATTAAAATGCCAACTGAAACAAAAACCATAGTCAATTGAGGTTGTTTGCTACATCGTAGAGCTACAATCCAATTTTCATAGCAGGCCTGTTATAAAATGCTAACATATTATTTTGCGACAAAAATTGATAAAATTTTACCATATCATTAGTTTTTGTTGTTTATGTATTGATAATATCTCTGAATAATGACGTCTGGAGATATCATAATCTGACGTATGAATGCGTAAAAATAGATCTAGTCAATTTTCTAGCTTTCAGATAAGAATCTTCCTGTGAAAATTGTACACTACTAATTAATAATGGCTTTTGTGAATTGTTACTGTTTTACGTATTCTCACAAGTAAGTGTCCATGATCAAAGTTTTCTTGATAAGCTACATTTAGAGTTTTAAATGTTTTAAATCATTTGAAATATCTACTATTTCATGAAGGGTCCATTATCTATGAGTAAGTTAGTTTTAATTTTGTACATAGGTCTCTTTTATTATACAAATCCATGTTACGTATTTTATTTAGTAACAACTTCCCCTTTTTCAAAAACATCATGGAATTTAATTCTGGGAAATTGTATTTCTATATCCTGTGGTAGAGCCCTGAATTACCGGACCATACAACATCTCCCCTTTACCCTTCACTTTCCTCGAAAATTGTCTAGATGGATTATAGGACATTACAATCCCATCCTGCTCTTGAACCTTCTTTTGAGTCAGGGCTTCGCCGTAGGCCTACTGATCTTGATTTGGTACAAATATTAGGGGTTGTCAAAGATAAGAAGAGTCTCTTGGATGTAAACGCAAATTATCCGAGCATCAAGGGAAGGTGATATATCCTACATTGAAGATCAAGGTAGAGGACTGGTATGACAACAAATAGCGGGTATTCTAAAACATCTTACTGAATTAGAAGAAATCTTTTTTATTTCAGGTGACCTGGCGATCTAGGGGTAAGGTGTCATCAGACTTCTATGCTGGTGGCCGGGGTTCAATCCTCAGTCCCGGCACAGATTTATCTGATTACCAAACCCTTCCTTCACCTCTGACAAGACATCTTGTGAATGTGAGGAATGCCAGGTCTCCACCGTGGTTCGGATTCCACGTTAAACTGTAGGTCCTCCATTTCATCTCACAATCACCCTACCATTACACATTAGCATAAGTGCGTATAACCCGAACGGGTAGTAAGACGCGGTGCTAATAATAATTTTAAAATAATGTGACAAGAGTTTGAACTTGTATACCACAATTATATGTGACATTTCTTCAAGTTGCACAACTGATACATGTTTGAGAAGAAATTATTAGTGGAATCTGGTACATTCATTTTATTATGATAAGTGACATGTTCAAAGATGTGCCCTCCGTGAGTAATATGAGCCTTCTCTGACAGCTACGAAAAAATTCTTCGTATTATCAAAGATATTAGTTTAGGCGGCTTTCGGCTTTTCCTACAAAAAGATGGGAGAAGGGTAGTATCTATACGTCCCCAGCTGTGGCATGCCTTCCTTACTCGTGAAGTTCTTCTATGCAAATACACTCAACCAATGTAAGACAATAATGGGGACACTCCATTAGCGATGCGTTACATTTTGTGGAGTACCCCAAGTTTTAGAAGATTCGACCGGGTATTAGTTCTATGTGTTAAATTTTATTGGCCAGCTAGATGTGCTTTCCAGGAAAGGGGAAGGTGAGATTACCCTCCTCACCCACCACACACTAAAAGGTTGGTAATGCGAGCCTGGTTTCGGCCAGGGATAGCAGGTTCGGACACCTCTAGACCCCCACTGGGCAAATTAGTGGCTTCATGGCCAGTTAATCACCCGGGCTGTTTCTTGGGTTACGCATTGAGCGACCATCTTCTCTCACCCCTGGATCCAGGATGTAGTGGGGGTAGGGGGGGTGTTTCTCCCTTGATATTTGTGAGTTATGACGAACTGGTCGGCTGTCCGATGATCCGCCTCTCCTGAGAATACATCTTGTGTGCGTTATAAGAGGCTTGGGTGACGGTATTTATTTCCAACTGATGGGTGCCAACTATTCTGTCGATTATGGCATTGTTAGGGTAACCTCTGTATGGATGCCCGGTCACGTGGAGATTGGGTACGGTTGTCCCAGTTTATCATGGATGGAGGAGATTCGCTGCAGAAATATGTTAATATAGCTTAAATTCTTGTTTGTCTTAAATAAATCAAATATTGCTCCGGTAGAAAAAGAGAGTTTAATTTTCTTCACATGGTGACCTCAACAATTGTTGAATATCTGTCAAGGGTGTCCTGGAATTTAATGACAAATTTTCCTCTTCATATGAAAGGTTTCTCATCTAATACCCCCGTGCTCATGACAGATATTCAACAACTGTTGATATAGTTATGTGAAGAAAATTAAACAATATGATTCTAATGGAGCATTTTTTTTTGACAAAAAAAGTTTTTATATAAGAGCTGCAAAAGCACTGCCCTTAACTCATGTTCTGTAAACGCCCACACTAAGATTTGGCCTATCACTTCGAGACAATTTCATTATAGAAAACAGGTTACCTCGAAAAAGATTGGTAAAAGATAAGCAGGCCTATACTACAATGAGAAGTGTCACCATCCAATAATAAATTATTACAATTAAGCCCTAATAATATATTTATGTTGACCTCAGTGGTGTTGGGGTAAGGTTCTCGCTTCAGGACCAGATGTTCGAAGGTTCAAACCCAGCTGAGGTCGATGGATTTTACTTACGTGATAAAAATCCGTAGAACAACTTCCTTCGGGAAGGGGAAGTATAGCCGTCATTTCCATGTGGCATGTAAAAGAAGCCTGGAAGTTATGGGAAAATACCTCTCCTGGCAACATTGGTAGGCCCTTTGGAGCTCGCTCGTAGAAATTCAGCGTGGAAGGCAATGGGGTACCACCACACTTCCAGAACTCCTCTAGTACAAGTTATTTCTACCAGATGGTTCAGGCAGCACTAACCAGCTGAAAGGATGAGTGCATGTCCAGCCCCAGATAGGATAAAAATCACATCAAACCAACCTTAAGGTTGTTGTCTTAAGAAGAAGAAGAAAATATGTTTATAAAGGGGGGG
>CABFOV010002494.1:24434-37443 GCA_902141375.1 Timema poppense
GGAATGCCAGGCCTCCACCGTGGTTCGGATCACACGTTAAACTGTAGGTCCTCCATTTCATCTCACAATCACCCTACCATTACACATTAGCGTAAGTGTGTATAACCCGAACGGGTAGTAAGACGCGGTGCTAATAATAATAATATCTATTATCTTTGACCAATCATCTTAGAGAAATAAAGATATAAGGCGAATAAAAAATACACAGTTTAAATCTATATTATAGACTTAATGTATAAAACTAAGTTTGTAGGAAAATGAAGTGTAATTATAAAAACCTTCTCCTCTCCAAACCTTCTTCCTTCCCTCCCTCCTCTCCCTTACAGTAACAATTAGCATGTTAGCATTGTTATGGTTGACTACTTGAACCCATAACGCTAAATTATCAACCTATTAAATACTACAAGGTTCATCTTTAATCTTTAATACTGCATTAAATGTTACGCTTTTCATCCTTGAAGATAATACGGATCCATAATGTAAGCCTTTTTTCACTCTCGTAAAACCTGGCAGATTGTAATCTTTACCAACAGATCTGTATGGTAGCCACATACTTCACATAGGTACCTCTTCCGGCCCGACCTACCCTTATTCTAGTAGCCATACGTTTAGAAATTGCTCTCCTCATACTATATATGTCACCGGCAATGTGTGAAGTCCAGGCATTCTATAAATTGCCTAGACTTTATATATAATGCCAGAGTGGTTTTGGCAAAGCATGAACTAAACGAGTTTCGCTGTTGTATTTCATGTCAGCGTATAACCCGAACGGGTAGTAAGACGCGGTGCTAAATATTATTATTATTATTTCATGTTTATTTTCAAGTTCTTTGTCTTTTTGAAGTCGTGGAATATGTTATCAATTCTTTTATGCAGTTCTATGTAAGTCTTGCACCGTATTCTTGCAGGTTCACCTAATTCCTAGGATTTAAGTTGTTCGGGTTAGTTTATGTTAAAATAGAGTAGTTAAGTAAGGTTAGGTTAGGTTTGCTATTGTTCTCGGTAATATATATGAGTGTGCACAGGAAAAGGGACCTTATATTCACAGGGAAGTTTCGAGATGAAGCGAAAAACTGTTTATCAGGTGTAATATTTACAGTTTTGTTTTTTGTTGCAAACGCTATTTGTATTATTTCTCTTCAACTACCACTTATTATTATTTAAAAAATCCACCATTGGATGGTAATAAAATGCATTTTTATAAACCCTTGTCATGTTTATGAAATGGGACCTAATCTTTCAGCTAATCATGAGACCATAATTTTGATAGTAAACGCTTTATGTAGTATTTATAATCAACTTCAATTCTTTACGTTTCAAAAATACATCAATATATGGTAGTAAATGCATTAAAATAATATATTTTTAACAAACCTGTACCATGGCTAGGAAATGGGACCTTATCTTCCAGATATCCGAATAACAAACATTAATTTTGAAGCAATGTTATTTTGTTGTGACTTTATCATCTGATAACGACACAAGGAATACAATGGGTCTACTACTCATAATACAATAAATCCTGATAGGTCCCAATTACAAGATTTCCCTGAAGAAATAACACCAGCTGGTTTGTCGTATGAGCGGAAGAAATATTTGTTCGGGTTCGATTCCCGTGTCCAGGTGTCATTTTTCAATTTTCAGAATATGATATCTATGAGGGACTATCCCCACTAAAATGCATTAACAATAGTTTCGGCTATTTGTTTCATTTATTGTTAGTTTGTAAGTTATATTGTATATGGTCTGATTTTTTTATTTTATTTATGCGAATCAAGGAAGTTCTTACCTTGTTCATTTCTTTCTTCATTGTTTAGTTCATCCCAACCCTCCACTGTTGCAACTCCAACCTTTATCCAGAACTTGGATTTAACATCCCTGTTTGCGTAGTCTCGATGTTATAGATTCCACAGTGGTGATCTTGAATTTACTTCATTTATAAATAGCTCGGTATCAAACATTACCTTACCCTACCGAGTGTCAAACTTCAGACGGGCGGGAAACACTGGGTGGTTTGCAAGGAAGTTATTGAAAATGCTTAGTGGAGGAGTGATAGTGTGGTCCCGAGCACCTTATCGGTCGACATTTTAACCTAGGATGATGCAAGAAAACCCACACAAGTGTTCAGTGTTCTCCGACAGGCTGCGACACGAACGCAAGTGTGGCCACCGTCATAAGAATCAATGTAATACACTACGGCAACCAGGTCGCAAGCGTGGCCGTAGCCTTACTCGAACGAAGGCGCGTCTGCCACAACTTGGCAACAGTAAAAAGGGATTAAGTTTTAGACAGTACACATAAAGACAATCTAGCCAGGCTAGTACCAGACTAATACCTGAGAGGTCTAATCATGAATGATAGTGACAATTGAAAATAGAAACATAGTATCAAATCCTATATTTTTAGAGTTACTTAGAAGAATATTAGTCAAGCTAGCTAGCTTGTATTAACCCTCATGGAGAGTTATGAAGAACCTAAGAATAATATCCTATAAGAGGAGCTTCCATTTTATAAATAATAGATGGTTAACAATCAGGCATTTACAGTATTTTACTATGGCCGGTCATTTCCTAATGAGTACTGCCAGAACAATCAATAGTAAATTTATACATTTACCAATTACTAGGGCATACAATTGCTAGTACAAACTATCTTTGAACACTTACATACATATGATGCCTGAAGGTGCTGGAACAAAGCATTATCCTCGTGGGCCACTACTTCAATCTAGTAGTGCTCCCACAGGTTGTTCACCGTAAATAGCTACACAAAAAGAGTGCAATCAGTCACTGACCTAACTAGGTCCAAGAAGAGAGTGTTAGGTGATCTGATTGTAGCCATAAATAGATCCTAAAGGTGATCATACCGTTTAGGGCGTCATAAAACTATAACAATATCTTAAGGACTTAGATAAGGAAATCAAATTCGTGGACTCAGTATACACAATCACCTGGTCCTATACATATGTATAGCATAAAGCTCTCATATTTAAACTCTTCCTTATGGGCATAGGGAATTAACCGTCAGACTATATGACCCAATAAACTATGTCTGATGGACATAGAAAATAACGTCAGACATGCCGACTAAAGAAATCATGTATGATGGACAAAGAAAATAATGTTAGACATTCTAACTAAAGAAACCATCCCTGATGGACATAGAAAATAACTCAGACACTCTAACACAATACACTATGTCTGATCGACATAGAAAATGAAACAAGACATTTTAATACATGAAACTATGTCTGATAAACATAGAAACGGCGTTTAGAATTTATTGTAGATTCTAAACAGAAGATACAGAGACCTAAAGTCTCAGAAGAGGCTTCCTCTGTGACGTGGCGGTGAAACTGACACCTGACAAATAGTGACCACCAGTAATCTTCGGTGCTGAAAATTCACGTCGAAGTTCTTCCTCCAGTGAATAATAACAATAGAATACAAAAATGCTATTCACAGAGAATCCGTTATATACCAACAGAACTGGTTCGGATTTGGACTACATCGGGACATCTAAGGGAAGAAGTGGGGTTAGAGTTGTAGAATTATTACGCTTTCTCACCAGCGCTGTCAGAAGGTGTGGTGAACCGAGACAATTATCTTTATTTTCTTTGATGTGTGCCCTTCAATCAGAAAGTGAAAATGCTCACGGTGCCGGTATGGTCCACTGGGGAAATTTTCCCCGACGCTTGGGCGTTTCCCGGCAACATCAATTCACAGTGAGTCAACACCTGCCACATCTTATTGGAATAGAACAGTACTTGTTAAATTGCTTTAGTTTTCTTTACGTATTTTTAATTTTAGATGTCATATTATATAACTGACATGCTACACATAGTTGAAATCAGCATGGAAAATTAGATTAGGTGAGTGTAATTTCAATTAAAATTATGACAGAATATCAAATGTACTGAAATTTTAATATTAGTAAGCTTTAACCTCCCTTTTCTCAAAACTACTCTTTCTTAAATTTTAAATTTAAATATTAATAACTTTTTAACAGTTTAAGTTAGAAAAAAACTATAAACACTATATTATTCCGCGGGAAATTCTGTATAAAGAAGTGTTAATAACTCATTTTTAGTCTGGGGAAAATAAGGTCCCTTTTCCTGTGCACCTTCAATAATGACTAGTAATTCTATAAATGGAAATGTTTTCAAAAGTGCAATATTCCGACTACTATCTTATATAGACATGTGAAAAATTATCAAACGAAGTAAAAAGGACAGACAGCACTAAATGAAGAAGAAGAAGCCGTTTTAGTTAACCTATTGTAGCCTATTGTAGCGATTGGATCTACCCTCTTGATTCACTCACCTTACGATTGCGAGATTATCTTGAACGCCAAGGAAAAATTGTACAAAAATTCAAGAACAACACTCCTGGTCTTGACTGGCTGTATTCTTTTCTAACTCGTCATTGTCATCAAGAATGTGCCAGAATATTATAAGGTCGAGGGCAGCTGTGCCTCCTGATATTGTCAACAAATATTTTTACGAGCTTGAATGAGAGCTTATGGGCGTACCTGCAAGTTACGTAATCAATTATGATGGACCAATTTGTGTGACGACCCAGGAAAACGTAAATTTATCTTCAGGGGTGAATGCAAGTACCCAGAAAGGGTACTAAACTCTTCAAAAGCATCCACTTCAGTGATGTTAGCTGCAAATGGAGAAGGCAAAATACTGCCTCCTTGTGTAGTTTATAAGGCGCAGCATTTGTACGATGGTTGGAAGGAGAGCGGTCCAAAAATATCACCAAATTAGGCTGGTTCGAACGTTTCTGCTTTGCGGACAGGGTAGAATCAATTGCAATCCCCTATTTTAAAAACCTCGAAGGGACAAAATATTTGATTGAGGACAACTTTTCATCTCATTTGTTGTTAGATCTGATCACTCTTTGCAAAGAAAAGAACGTCGAGTTTATATTTCTACCCAGTTATTCCACTCATCTCCCCCAACAACTTGACGTGGAATTTTTCAGACTTCTGAAAATTTCTTGGCATCAAATCATTGAAGAATGTAAAAAAGGACCAAACATAAGTTCCCTAGGCTGTTGAAAAAACTGTGCGATTCTCTTAAGGAGGAAAACGTGAAATCTGGCTTCAAAAAATGTGGCATTGTGCCGTTAGATCATACTGAAGTTCTTCAGATGTAGCCAAGCTCAGAGACTAGTACCAGTAACAGTAATCGGAGTGGAAGTCAATCAGGAATACAAACACCATTGTCAGAACTGGTTCGGGTAGAAGCAATTGATGAGATTTTCAAAGAACTGTTGCAGACATTAAGTCAGTTTGATATCACTCAGAAACCAAAGAAGAGAACAAAACTTAACATCATACCTGGAAAAAGTTTTGAAGGGACAGACATGGGGAACTATGTGTGGTTGACTCTGAACCAGGACCTTCAAGAATTCAAAGCAGTGATTCAAGTAATTCAGCTTCAAGAGAACCAACACCTAAAACAAGTAAGGACGTACCAAAAAGAAGCCAAGATTATCCCCAGAATTAAGTTATTCGGATAATTTGGACTACTCGCTCTTGTGCTATTAACAACATCTGATGAAGAATCTAGCAATCAAATTCTAGACAGTCCTAGAACTCCTGAGACTTGCTATAGTGCTGGAGACTTCCTAGTGGTCAATTCTCAGTACAACTGGCCAGGTTTCTAAGATGACCTCCTTGGCCACGGAAAACCAAGCAAGATGAAATTAACGCCTTAGTACATGTTCCCATTGATACGAATTTCAAACTTGAAATACACATAAGCATTCACCAATACTTATTTTATTTAGATTTGCATCTTCTCTCATCACAAAATTTATGTCTAAATTGCAATAAAATGAAGAATTTCAAGCATGTTTATAAGAAGTGGCATAAAAGCGTTTAGTAACTCTAATCGGAGAAAGTTTTTATTCAGTTTAATAGACTGTAACAAATAACTGGTTTAAATATGATCAACACATTTTGAAATATACAAATATTTATCCAAATTGTCACATTTTCACTGGCCTTGAAAAATAGGAAAAAAGAGTGTGTATGGCCTTTTAGTCAAAGTCTATCTTCCTTATCTTCATCTTCAACTACATCAACCACTCAAAACCGTAACACCTTTGCAATATCCCCCAAAAGTTAGCTTACTTGTGTAACGTACTACCTTAATTTGTTTACTAGCATAAACATTCAAATCTATCACCCATAAACAATGTTAAGAAATTGGGATGCGTTTTACTCATAAGCTTCAGAAGTATTCTTTGAATATATCTTATTATTTTGAATATATTAATAGGCTATAAAGTTAGATCTATTTGGTAACCGTAATATTCATTGAACATTTCTCTTTGTACGGTTTTAATATGTATTACAGCTAATTAATTATTCAAATTGGAATAATATATCATAAGAAAAAATATCTAAGCCGCTTGTACAATTTTTTACAAACTTAGACTTTCTAAACTTATAATATTAAGAATAAGTTTTGGAATAATTTGTACAACTCTTTATCGTCTTGTTTATCTGACTTCCAATATATTTTGTGTCCACAGGGGGATCATACTCAAATGGAGGCTATGGAAGTTCAAGCTCGAGTTATGGTTTTGGACCTGGTTCCTTTTCGGACTTCTTCCCCGAATTTATGGGATATTATGGTATCCCCCAAACCTATTCCAATTATCCCTTTCACAACCCATATGCTTTTATGCCTTTTGATTTTGCAAGGTTTTCGGAACAATATTTTCGTCAAATGCAGGCCCTTGCTCAGCAACAATCTTACGCTCAAAGGTAAGGTCCATAATTTGTTTTGTTTTTGTACTGTTGGATCAGCCTACGTGAAATTTTAGTAAAGCATAGACCACTAAAACATACACTTTTGTCGTATTCACATGGCACTCATAGCACGCATTAATTATTAATTTTACATTCAAATTATTATTATTATTATTATTACATCATTTACTCCATGCACTTATACAACTAAATATACATAACAGAATATAATAAAATAACATACAAATGAAATAAAAGGGAAACTCTAAAAAATTAACCACTTTAAAACCCAAAAATATATAATGTTCACAAACCAGAAATACACAAAATTAAGTTATTATTAAAGTCTAAAAAAGTAAGTATACCTTCAACAATTAGTGAGAAAACTAAATAATGTCTCTCGAAGAAATATTCATTTAAATGTATTATGAATAACTCTAATGACTGAAATATACTAAATATATATATATATATATATATAATACTAAATAACCTAAATATTTAGCGTAAACAGATTTTAAGCTGAAAACAAAATTTGGGGTAGCCCAAAGTTAAAAATAGGTATGTTGCTGAAGGCTATGTATGCCATACTCGGTTTCAAAGTATGAAGCCTAGAATTTGTTTAGTAGACGTTAATTAGTACTCCTTTTAAAACTTTGGCAAATATTATGAAAAAGTGGGAAGACAATATGACGATTCATCAATTATACATAGATTCTTAAAAGGCCTATGATTATCTTAAGAGAAACAAATTATATGAAATTTTAGTAAAGTTTGAGATACCCAAATCAATAAGGGATAGAGTGTAATGAGGTGGAATGGATAGAACTAACTCAAGATAGCGATAGGGTGTAATAAGGTGGACTGGATAGAACTAACTCAAGATAGGGATAGGTGGCGTACTTTTGTAAGTGCGGCTATGAACTTTCGAGCTCCTAATGCCATGAAGTAAACAATTGAGTAATTATTATTATTTTGTTTCCATAATGTGCCTATATATTCTCGTGAACACGTATATACTTTATTACGAGAGAGGAAGTATTGAGATCGTAAAAAAAAATCGAACTTGAGATTTTGATGGATGTTAGCGTTTTATGAGCCCCTAAATCCTAAAACGTAGTTTCCGTGTTGTCGTGCATCTGTCTGTGTATCTATGTCTGTATCTTGGCCTATAGAGCCAAAACTATTTTACTTATCGGGCTATTGTCCGGTGTTCAGGTTTTTATAGGGCTCCCCAGAATTTTTTGAATTATCTATTTAACTTTAAAATGAAGGTTAGTCAACTTAAGGTCAAAAAGAGAAATATAGACTTTCTCGAAATCCGCTATGAATATTATAATTACCATTCATATCTAGGTATTGTTTAACAATACAAACAAAATGGCGCATCTCATTTTCCCATGAATAACCCATAAATAACCAATTTTGATCATATCCCCACAACTATTTGTAATACAAAATAACTTAACATTGAAAAGTTGTAGGGCTCTTACGGATTAAGCAATCTTTATTTGAAAAAAATATATTATTGAAACAATGGTACTTTCCGAGCTACAGACAAATATATTTATTTAAATATAGCTTTTGAAAATGGTGATTTTAAAATGCACAGAAAAAATAATAACGATGTTTCTGTAATAATGTATTATTATTCCATGTATACTCTCTGGTGTAATGCTATGCTTTTCTTTCATTATATGTTTGCAACCAAGTACCGTACCTTATTTATGTTCACATATATTATGCTCCATATTAGACATAAATTGATTCGTAAATAAATTCCATCCGTCTGTACACTCAGTTTGTGGCTAAACTCATGGAATAGGTTCATTTTTGTTTCAAATTTTAATTTTTTTAAATTTATATATTGCCATATCTGTTTTTGTCTTTTTCTTTATTATCATCTTTTTGTAAATAGTATTTTCCTACATGGGGCATGTAAGGCACACACAGTTTACCTTGAAAAGTAGCAGTATTGCCTTGATGTATTACACTATGGCCCTATACCATAGTGGAAACATTCTAAGAAGCTTGCTACCCTACATGGTAGACTAAGGGTAGGCCCAGTTTCCGGTTAGTAAGAAAATGGCCCCATTTTTGTGTAAAAGAACGAGAAATTCTGTGGGCACGCAACATCATTTATTTCTCTAAGCACTGTATTTCCATTTCAAGACTAAATAAACATTAATACACGTAGCATTGTGACAAAAAATTGTAATTGTCAAACTATGTATCACTGCTGACTAAATATTAATGATAGACTTGACATTTCATAAACGTCCTTGATATAAGTCTGATGACAATGTGACTACTCGGATCCTCGACGCATAGCAGTTGGGCCACCGGACCCCGTTCCCCAAAGGTTGATAGCTTGTTGGGGCCACGGTCAGTGTCCAGGAGGATTATTGTCATAGCTCAATTGGTCCACCAGACCCCTTGCCCCAAAGGTTCATAGCTTGTTGGGGCCACGGTCACTGACCAGGAGGATTATTGTCATATCTCAATTGGGCGAGCGGACCCCTTGCCCCAAAGGTTGATAGCTTAGTGGGGCCATGGTCACTGACCAGGAGGATTATTGTCATCTCTCAGTTGGGCCACCAAACCCCTTGCCCCAAAGGTTCATAGCTTAGTGGGGCCACGGTCACTGACCAGGAGGATTATTGTCATCTCTCAGTTGGGCCACCAGACCCCTTGCCCCAGAGGTTGATAGCTTAGTGGGGCCACGGTCACTGACCAGGAGGATTATTGTCATCTCTCAGTTGGGCCACCAGACCCCTTGCCCCAAAGGTTCATAGCTTAGTGGGGCCACGGTAGCTCACCAGGAGGATTATTGTCATCTCTCAGTTGGGCCACCAGACCCCTTGCCCCAAAGGTTGATAGCTTAGTGGGGCCACGGTCACTGACCAGGAGGATTATTGTCATATCTCAGTTGGGCCACCAAACCCCTTGCCCCAAAGGTTCATAGCTTATTGGGGCCACGGTCACTGACCAGGAGAACTATAACAGATAGACCTGCTGATGTATATGAATAAATCCCCACCAATATTTTTGCCTTTTATTAGGTTTGGCGTGTTTAGGTTAGGTTAGATTAGATTAGATTAATATTTTGTTGTGCGTTCCTATCAATCAATTGCTGTTTTTCTCTCTGCCTGAGAAAACATTTATAACCATCCTAAATGGAGCGGCACAACAGCCAGGACCACGTTAGTACATTAACACACTTTGTAATGTGGGATTATCGTTTACCTTTTAAATGCAGGTGAACGAGTGGCCCAACTGCAATACGCCCTTTCTAGTTGAAAACAATAGTCTACATTTGAAACTGAAAGGATTTTATTAATTTTTGTAAGGATAAGTGTACAGTTCAAAAGTGTAGAATTTAATAAGAGCAATACGAATATATGTTTTATCACCCTCCATCTATTAAGTTCCCAATGCGTGAAGCAACAAAGTTGACTGTAAATCTGCTTACAACAGCTATGGCAATGGCAATTTCGGCACGTCAAGTAGTTCTGGAAATGATGGAGGCCTTGGTTTCAATCCATATATTCCTGAATACAGATTTGGAGGATTTGGTCCTGGATTCTTCCAAGGCCCAGAAGATTTTGGAGGTAACAGCGACCCAAATGTGAATGAGGGTTTCATCAGAACTCCAGGAAATGATGAAAATGTTGGAGCATTCGCCACGGCAAATATTACACCCCAAGGTAAGATATTCTAGTTAAAATATCGCGGAATATTATTACTCTTGTTATTATTTTAAGCTAATTTATATTTTTAGCCTTTTAGTGTAACTAGATACAAAAGGAATTATTTAAGTAGAGGCCTACTACAATACTTCACACTTATTACCTCGAAAAAACCACAAACTATATTCCATTCACGGTAGGAATTACTCTCTGAAAGGTCTTTTTTCCTACCAATATCATACTATATAGTAGATTTATGGTAGGGAAAAAGACCTTTCAGAAGTCAATTCCTACCGTGAATGGAATATACTAGTAGTTCTGTAAACACTAGACCTTACTTGCTGCATGTTCTTATCGTTACTAGAGTTAAAATTGATCTTTGGATTTAATGTCAAAACTTCTTCTAAAATATCTCCTAGAATTTGAAGTTGATACTTTTCCTCGGTAATCAAGTTGGACAGAAAACTAATGAAAACTATATGCAATAGTAAATTATATTAATAAGCTATTACCGCTGTTCACGTGATTTTAAACGTCAGTCTCGCAATAAATGTAAACTAAAAGAATCTACATACGTCAGTCGGCCTAGGTTTACTTAATGTTTCTGACAAATTTCTTTCAAATTGGTCAACACGTTTAGCAGTAATCACGAAACAAATAGACATACGGGTGGGATGCCAAACTGACGAGTTAAAACAGGACCTTGGCTGACTGCACTCAGTCAATAAAATTAAAATATTGCCTTAAATTAATATCTCAGCTATCATATTAAAAACCAAAATAACAATTAGAAAATCGAATTGAATAATTTTTAGTTGATTTTTTTAAATAATTTAATACAGGACCATGTAAGTTAAAAAACGTCAACTCTGAAAATTTTATACCAACAATAATTTTACTTTGTAGCTTATTTTAATGATTTATTATCGACTTAAACGATTTTATATTATAATTAAAAGATAGTAATGAATCATTTATTTATTCCAACCTGCAAATAAGTAGTTTGAGAAATCTTACCATTGTCAATATACTTAATATAAGAGAGTAAAACCACTTCTTCCAAATGTAGGCCTATACTTTATTAAGAAGATAGTAAGGTAGTGTTTAAATTAGGTTTAGCCTCACGTTCCTCCATATTCCTTCTATGTATTATCACCTGCTTCGGTTGTTGAGTGGTCTAACAGATTTAACACTCCCAAAGCGGTTTGTAATCATCTTCCATATAGACAAAAATCGACAGGATTAGTTACTAAGGCCACTCTCACTATAAACTGGGCTACTGATGACGCAGAGATTTGGTTTTAATCTGGGATGGGTGTAACGAGGGTGTTTCTTTCTAAATAGTTTTCCACTCTCCCTCCAATAGAATGGGGGGTATTCTTCCTCTAAATCCAACACCGTCCTCATTCCTAGCACATTAGTATAATTAGTACATAATCGTGTAACGGATAGTAAGACACTTTACTAAAATAATTGAAAATACGTTTTTTATCTATTCTAAAGTAATTTATATGGATTTTATTTCTTACTAGCATTTACCCGCGGCTTCACTCGCGTTAAACGACATTCGAGAGCAGTATGTATGAAGATTCACGAATAAATATGGACCCCCCCTCCCCCCGCCCCCCGTCAACACCACTATTCATACCATTGTCATCTTCTGTACCCGCAATACCAGCCGCAACGAATGTTCACTGCTTACACCTGGTTTATTAGACACTACTTTGCTTGCTGATGAGCTATCGTGATGTTATATAGCTTACCATGGTTACCTGTGAAATAACGAGTACAACAGAAGATGTCCCGTCTCGATCCGATGAGTACTTTCTAAGCTGACTGGCAACAATCAGTCAAATCGAACGTACATACAGATTTAGAGTTGTATTATATATGTGTAGATGATAGGGATATAAACCTCAATTTTGGGTCTGATTTATTATTCAAAGTTTTGATTTCTTATTCTATGGTTTAATATTATGATTATTATTTTGGTTCTGATTTTTTAAAATTTCTCACTATCACATGACCTATTCGGTTTTAAATGACTATTTTAATATTTTTTTTAAATTTGAGTTTTTTGTCCCACTTCCACATTGTGAAGGATAAAATGTTATTCTTATGGGAGAGTAGAATTGGCGTTCATATTATTTTAATAAGTGATGTTATTTTGCTTCTATAAAAAAAATTCGGAGGGAAAAAAATCATTATAACTCAACAATATGTGGTACCATGCATATATTTTTTTAAATTGAATCGGCTTATTAAAATAACATTGCTGTAGATATATTATTATAATTACGTCATGTAGCTTGCCTGACATCAATTTAGAGCTTAGCCCTCATTTTTAACTCTACACAGTAATTGTAGTCTTAAAGAAAAAGAATTTCTTTGATCTTTAGGTTAAGGCCTTCTTCAGGATTTGATGCTTGTTTGCACTGCGTCTTACTACCTGTTCAGATTATACGTACGTGTACTAATATTACTCTATTGAGTTAGGGATGAGGGAGGTTGAATTTAGAGGAAGTGTACCTTCATTTGGGGGGGGGGGATAG